>KV751322.1:6576153-6648049 GCA_001698575.1 Mola mola | reverse complement strand
TGTATTTATAATTTATTACTATTATTATTATTTATTCACTTATTTACAGGATTTTTATTTTGTGGTAAGGGTATTTATATTGTATTTCAGATTTTTTTGTTTTTATTTGTAATGTGTTAAGCATGTAAATTGGGTGACATGTTACCTTATAAATTAAAGACAATGATAAAAACAATGCTATTCGATTTCTTTTGTAAGCGTATGTAAATCGCCGATGGAGGGGGGCGCCATATAAAAATCTCGCCTAGGGCGCCAAATTGGGTAGGGCTGCTGTCAAATACAGGTAACTATTAATATGTAATTACTACATTTTGAAAAGTAGTGCAGTGTACGCTGCTGCAGCATCTTACGGTTAGACAACCTTCACTATGGTTCAGAAACAAGTGCATGAGGTCAGGCCCGGTTGGATTCTTGCTTACATTCCAATATTGATCCAGCAGCTCAGTGATAATAATGCATGCAAACACACACACACACACACACACACACACACACACACACACACAAATTCTAGCACCTTTGACAAAATGAATATAGTATTCTGCTGTAAGAGTAAACTCTGCGCTGGGTTCATGGTACCTTTGTGTCTTTGCCAAACACCTTGGAGTGGAAGCAGATCCAGTTGTCAGAGACAAACATTCGTCCTTGGTAGAGGATGTCTTTCTGCAGAGCACAAGTGTAACCTGACAAACAGGTAAAGAGAATCAGGTCTCTGAGGGGAATCTGCAAAGCATGTGTTCAAGTGTTACTTTATGAAAAATACCTCGCTGGGATCTGAAAAAAAGCAGATCTAGGGTTTTATTTTGAAATGTTTTAGGTTAGGTTGTTTTGTTTTTTTACTATTATCTAATCCGTCATTCAGTATTCAAGGTGGAATGGATAGTTGTGATCATTGAAGACTTACTCTGTCTGAGCTGTTCCTCTTTGCTGATTTCCTTAAATATTTTATGGTACTGGCTGTTGCTCTTCGAAAGCTGAAACAACACACACACATACGCAGAATGCCGACTGAGATTTGGCGAAATATTGGGTTTTTTTGCCCATTTTGCTCATTTCTTCTGAACTGAAGCTCCTGATGGGCTGGATTTGAGCTAGTATTTTAAGCAGAAACATCTAATCTCAAGTCATATCAATATTGGTTAAAGTTATGGCTGAGAAATCATGGGAGAATCAAGTAGAAATCATATTTGGCATCTACCTGCTGAAAAACAGCTGCCTAATAGAGTCTGTGCTGTTATGTTTATAGGTGTAATAAAATATGGATCAAGGGTTATTCATTGTATTCCAACCTGGCTGTGGTGACTCTTCTTCCTCTCTATCTTGAGGTCTGAGTCTGTCTGGACCTGACTCAGCAGGGTCTGATCAAAGGTCTTTGACCTGCAAACAAAAATCAAAGCACAGAAGGATAAATTGAGGTGATAAGGCATCAGGCTATATCATAACTTATATGACTGTATGCAGACGTGTGTGAGCTTTGCAGCATTAACTACAATACATTTTTATTACACCTAATATTCATATAATAGTGATAAATGCTAATCCAATATTTTCTGCCCTTTTAGCACTGGTTTGCTCTCAACTAACTCCTGAGATGTTAGAAGAACACTGTGAAATTCTTTGTTTATCATCTTCATCAACATCTATATCAATTACAAAGACCATAAAATGTTATTTACCTGACTAACGCTGCTTTCCTCCGGCCTGAGTGCTCGTGCTGCTCTGAATCGACAGCCTGCAGGGGCTCATTGATCGTCCTCTCGTTTCTCTGCTGCTCCTCCACATTTTCCACATCTGAGCTACAGAAAGAAGGACAACGACAGTCATTCAGACACAAAAAGCTACACTAAATGCTTCCTTTAGCAGCAACAGGCACATGGATGGAAACGTAGGGATCACTTTTAGTCCAGGTACAAATCTCGTCTGCCCTGAATTTCTCCCAAGGGGGATCAATAAAGTTACGTCTTATTGACATTTGTGTATGTGATCTCAAGTAAATCCTGTTGACTGCACAGCAGGCCTATTTTGCACAAATTTCAAACAATATTCTGCCAGAATTTTATTGTTTTTGGTCTTTTAATATTATAAACACTGTGAGAAATAAAATCTACAGAAATACAATATAGTGGTTAGATATTAAGACGATCTGATTGGTCTCTGAGGCCGATGCTGAAATAGATGGCTGAGAGATCAATCATTTCACAATATAATCAGCTGACATTATTTTTAAATGTGATTAGTAAGAATTAAGGCCAACATGACTATTTCACATACACGTGATTGCTCTCTTGTGGAAAAACTTCCATGACCTTAAACATTTTCTTTTTTGGCACGGCTGTTCTGTCAAACTGGAAACACAGATAAGACTTAATCTTACATCGGAAAGTTGTCTGTTGGCCAATTTGTCTCTGATTCTTAGAGTTCTTAGAGTTTTTAACTGATGCCAGCATGCCCTTTACTTCAAACATTACTATTACTACCACAACAACTAGTATCACCGGTACACTACAGACCTCTCCTCTTTGACCCTGTTTGCAATCACACACTCACTGATAATCCCTTTCCACATGTTTCGCCGATCCTCTGTTGTTCTTCCTGGTGTCTTCCTGCGAAGTCTGCTGGTTCACACACTGCTCCGTCATCGCGTTTTCAGCGACCAAACAGCAGTGTTTTTCTGCCGTCCCGTCTGCCTGTCTGCCTGCTGAGAGGTGAGCCGGCCCTGGCATGCTGACCTCCGCTCCTCCACCTGCCTGTGGGAGTGTCTGCTGGGCCTCCTGGTCTCACATTTAGCAGCCAATCAGGCGAGGGTGACATTTAAACCTTTGAACAGTCTTTTTACCCAGCTTTGTTTGAAGAGTAAAGTTGCATTTTTTTGGACTGGTGTATGCAGCATTTCTCCAAACTTTTATGTCATGTTGTGTTTTGTTCTGTGCAATCCTGGCAAACAGAGAAAGTTGAGATATTTGATATCACTGGGAACACAGTGTTTTCCCATGCCAGTCTAGCTCAATTGACATAGGAACAAAAGCTTTTTCTTTTTTTTTTTTTTTTTTTAACCTTCCATGGCTGCACAAACAGGATGAAATTTGATCAGTTCCCCTTTGTTGTTAAAATGTTTTAACACATTTTGTCATCGTGCAGGTAGAGAAAATGCCTGTTCTGTCTCTTCACACAAGCCACAGTCCTCAGGCAACTTACGCTTTCTTTAGGGAATAATGAGTTTAAGTTTTCAGTGGATAAGTATAGAGAATGATCTGAAAGGAAGTCACGTTTCTCCCCCACAAAAATCTGGCCAGTTAATTTTACCTTTTTAACAACAGATGTTATATTTTTGTAAAACACTGTCTTGATCACAGGACAGCTCTACAGCAGCAGTGCCCCAGAGGCGGGGGGTTTGAGGCGGGTGAAATTTGACCCGAGCTCCTCAAGGTCCTGGGTGTCGTAGAGCTGTCCTGGGTGACACACCTCTGAAACACTGCGTGTACATCAGGGATAGTGCCTCTGGAATGGCAGTCTGGGCCATTCCAGAGGGGGTGTTCCAAATATAGGGGGATCACACTCCTCAGCCTTCCTGGGAATGTTTACTCCAGGGTGCTGGAGAGGAGAGTCCAGCTGTTTGTTGAACCTCAGAATCAAGGGGAACAATGGGGTTACCATCCTGGACAGAATTCTGGACCAGCTCTATACCCTCACAAGGGTGCCTGAAGGCACACTGAACTTTGCCCGACCAGTTTACATGTATTTTGTGGATCTGGAGAAGACTTATTATCATGTTCATGAAGGTGTACCGTGGGGGGCTGCTCTGGGAATATGGGATAGATTTTGTCCATTGTAAAGGTCCTTAGCTCGGTTCACATTGCTGGCAGTAAGTCAGAACTCAGTCCCAGTTAGATTTAAAAAAATTGATATAAAGTATGAATATATGCCGATATACTGGACTGTGACAGGATTTGAACACATTCAAGCCAAGTCAGTTTTATTTGTATAGCTAAAACCTACTCACAACAAAAGTAATTTCATGTTACTTTACATCTAGAGCAGGGCCAGACAAAAGTCTTTAATGATCATTTAATGTAGTTATTGAGCGAGGAATAGAATCAACTGCAGATTGTACATTGGTTTATCTGTTTTTAAAAACCTTTAACTTGTTTTAAAACCTTGAAAAAAATTCTTGAGCACTTTTCCATCAAAAAATTAGTATTTTTTAGGGGAATTCCAGTAGCTGCCTTTCAGATAGGCCCATCATCTTGGTGACTGTCAAAACAAAACTGCTGCCCATGAAAATAAAATGAAAACAATCGGAAAAGCTGCAGTATAGTGGTTTGTGTGTGAGTTCATTGGGAAATATGAACCAGCTCCTGCTCCAGATTCTGTCTGTTTGTGTGTGTGTGTAATCTGAATGACTGATATCAGCTGTAGGTCACTGGGCCACTTTGACTGTCAATAAACATGTTATGAAGATTGTCTCTGTCCCTGTTTTATTTATGCATTATTTTTGTGTGCACATTCAACAAATAGGCTCATAGACACACCCTCAAATTATACTTACTATACTATACTTACTATACTACTATACTGGTGAAGACCCATTGAAATACTTACAGTAAATAAAGAAGGTCTTTATTAAGCTCTTTAATTATGTATGACGTTGAATATACTGTGTACTGTATATATACAGTATACAGTTATGTATAATAAATTCCCCACTCGCCCTCTGTGGGCGGTCTTGTGTATTCTTCAAGCTAGGGTCCTCTACAAGAGGCCTGGGAGCCTGAGGGTCCTGCGCAGGATCTTAGCTGTTCCTAGGATTGTGCTCTTCTGGACTGAGATCTCAGATGTTATTCCTGGGATTTGTTGGAGCCACTCTACCAGCTTGGGGGTTACAGCCCCAAATGTTCCTATCACCACTGGTACCACTGATACCTTTACTCCCCATGTCCTTTCCAGCTCCTCTTTCAGCGCTTGGTATTTCTCAAGCTTCTTGTTTTCGTTCTTCCTGATGTTGCTATCACTTGGGATTGCAACATCTACCACTAATGCCTTCTTCTCCTGCTTGTCGACCACTGTCATATTCGGTTGATTAGCCACCAACATCTTATCCGTCTGGATCTGGAAGTCCCACAGGATCTTAGCTCGGTCATTCAAAGTCCTGATACTACCATGATATTTTGACTTTTTTTTTTTCGTAAAAATTAGGATTTTATTCTCATAAAATTACAACTTTACTGTGTGTTTATTTGTGGTTTATTCTGGAAACAAAGATGGAAATGTAATCTACTTTAGTTGCTTGGACTGACTCATATAAAGGTATGTGGGGACTAATGGGGAGACAATACTCATATGTGTACTCTGAATGTCCTGCATGTGTTGTTTATATAGCGACCAGGTGCCCTTTGAAACACAAGCACAAACTGTATGAACTGCACCTCAGCATTTGCAAAATAAATATGAAACGCCAATGCGTTTGGCTCAGACTTGTTTTTCATTTTTTTTAACCTGTCTCCAAAGTTTGACACAAGCATACAATCCCTAGAATACATCTTTAATTTTTTCAGACAACATTGCAAATTCATTTGCTGTAGTTCACAGTAAAAAATTCTGTTTGCTTGTTTGTGAGGAGGTATAGGGTTCAAAAATGTTTTTAATCCACAAACATGGATTAAAAAACATTAAGTTAAGCTTGAGTGAAGACAGCACTAACAGGACAGATGTTTCTGACTTCACCAAATTTTAAAAATGATTTTCTTTTGTGGCAGTGGAACAGGCAATATCAGCAAACAGAAACTCCTGAAGGTTAACGTGGGTTTAATGGACCCTTTTGAGACTCCAGTGGGGGCTGTGTGAAGTGTAATAAATGTCCTCCGATGATGTATGGGAACCACAACTTTGAAAGTGAAAAGAATGTGGATTTTGAGGACCTCTGCTGCTCATCTCGGCTGCAGGCTCCAGACAACATTAGCTGCTCTGACTTGGTGCACTGTTGGTAATGTACTTGTCAGGTTATTTAAGAAAGTATAAAAGAGGAAAGATTTTTTCTTAATGCTCTTTGTTGTCAACACACTTGTTTAAGGATAAAAACACAAAATTCAAATGTCTTTTAAAGGCAGCACAAATGGAAATTCAAATATGTTTCTTCTGGCATGAGACCAATCCGACTTTTACAAATGGAATTTCCAAGAAAATTTACACAGAGAAAAAGAGGCAGCTCTTTGTAGGGTTGAGAAAGTACAATGCTAAAACACGTATTGTATTTAGGGGTGGAAGTAATGAATTACGTGATTTCATATTAGTGTATTTTAGAAAAACCCCTCAGATAAAAGTACAATTTTTGACCTTGGTCACTCGTCCATATGATATTTCTATTTGCTATGACATACAATTTTACCAAAGTAAGCAGTCAATATCACGGCTTAGAATTTCTACTTTTGTTCTACAATTCACCAATGACTGCCTCCAAAAATGCCCAAAACAGGTCATTTGTGTAGAAAACCTAAGGAGCCAATCCTGAGGACTTGTGGTGGTGGGGCTTAATGCTGGAGACACAAAACTTACCATCTTGATGCATCAACTTGTAGGCGACCTTGTACAAGGAGCTCTCCTCTTCTACCTGGGAATCTATGTCTGGTATAGTATAAACGTGCAGCTGAATTACTCCAGTGTTAGAACTTAGTGTTGTGCAGTGTGCAGTAGACTAGCTCAAAAGTCAGATTAGGACAGAACAGATATGCTTTGGCTCTCAAATGGAGTTTAACGTTGGTTTCGCAGTAAATGCTCGATACTATTCTGGTGTTGTTGGATTGAAATTGGACAGTGACGCTATGGAGCAATGCTCCCAACAAAACAACGGTTTTCCCAAATTTTTGCTAAATGAATATTTAGTCAAGTACTTTAACATGTACTAGTAAAAGTTAGAATAAAAATACTAATACCAATGTATAGTATTCTAGTACTTTTTATACCTTTGTTGATGGTGAAACATAATTTGCTGTAAAAGATGAAAGGTGAATAACTATAGAAAACAGCTCCTACAGAGAGACTCTGGAAGGTCAGGTGCCCTCGAAGACACCCCATGTATCCGACTGTGACCTTATCGCAGCAACCCTTCCTTGCAGGTCGTCTCTTTCCTCCTGTCCTGTTACTATTAAATAAGGCAAAAGGTCAAAAAATAGAAACTTGTTAGGATATTTTCAGTTTTCAGGAACAATGGACAATGCAGATTACCCTTTCAAAAAAAAGGTTTAACTTACTGCTGATAATGATGTCCACATGTGTTGGACAGAACACACAACGATCTAGACAATGTTTTTCTTCCTTTGCATGAGTCGTCAGCAGTTGCAGGGCTTCTTTGCAGCTACGCAATCACTGGCTGACCCTTGTACTTTCCTTCACAGTGTGTTAGCTTAATTCATGTTTTCTGTATTTACATAAATGCGTATATTGGGGACTACGTGAACCTGTTTGGACTACAACAGAGATGTATAAACCTAATGTACTGTGACATTTGAAAGAAAAGATCATCTACATGGATGGTTTCGTTTGTATTTCGTCTTGTTTTCCCCCTCAACATACTGCAGGAGATTTTGTGGTCAGAAATGACACATCTCATCGACCCCTGCAGAATAAACATGGTCTCCCAGACCGTCTATACACCGTGTCTGGTTTGAAAACAGTACAGTGTGCACAGGTCATACAGGATAGACATTTCACTGAACCCTCTCCTTCCCTCTCATATCAGTGACTCCGATTAAATTGACTGATTGATTGACACACAAACTGACTGTATTTGTAAAAAACATTCCTTTAACCCGCTAAGGATGGCATGGTGATAGCCAGACTCCATGTGAGGTCCAAAATCTTTTGTTTCCCGAGGGCATCATGTCATTTTAAAACAGCTGTCAGAAATTTTGGGAGGGACATTCGTTTGCATCAAATGCAGAGATAGATCAAGGTTTTCCCATAGTAATGTTGCTGGTTTGTGATAGTCCTGTTCAGTTCTTCTCTGACAATAATGTGTGGATTTACATACATTTCTTTCATGTCAGTTTATTCTGTTTTACTCAATTTATCTCACCTCCTGAATCTTCACGCATTTGGTCAGGATTTTAACTTGTAATTCAGTTCAGATTTCTCTAATTACTTGAAACTTTTAAGCATCTTTGTTAAGGGGTATAAATGTCGTCCCTTCTTCTGCTTATTTTTATCGTCCTGTAAATCTTTAATAAACTGCTTTAGAGACAATCACAATATAACCAGGTTTGCCTGGTTATACGAAGTTTGAAGTTAGCTTTTTTTTTTTTGGTAATTTTAACAGTTACAATAAAATGATGTGCAAAATGTTAATAAAAGCTGTTTTCTTTGATTTTTTTTCTCTATCCAATGCACCCAAGACATTATTTCACAGGATACTTTTTCTTGTAATTTGAAAATAAGTACAATGTCCTCAAAAAAAGAAGAAGAAGAAAAACAGTAGTAATAACTTATCAAATTGTTGCAAGTGAAGAAAGAGGTCCCAGTGATGCCAGTAAGGTTAGGTATTGTTATGAATGAATGAATAAACCGATTATACCACTTCAGAGACAACTGAATCTTCCCTCATATGTAGTTGAAAATGGAGACGGATCTCATAGCGCCCCCCTGTGGTTAAGATGAGAAATGCTGAACATCCTGTCAAGCGCAGATGAGGAGCAGGAAGCCATTAAACATCCAATCCGCTGCACCTGAGGTGACGTTTGAGGCCTAAACAATAAAGGAAATGCTGCAGCGCCTCCTGCTGGACAACTAGTAACATCCTCCGATAGCGTTTAGATTTTTTAAATAGCAATCGTGGCCTCAGAGGAAGAGACTTTCTATTTGTCCACATACAGTATTTGTACTCCATGTTTCAATTTCATTACAAGCCTACAGAAAATAAACAGGTCCGCCTGATAGCGATGATGTCTTCTGTTAAATGAATGTGTATGGTTTATGTAGTTCTTTATTTCCAGGTGCAATGGGAGCTGACATCCTACCTGGCCTGAGCTGCCCCTCAGCCGGTGTCCGTCGGGGATCCAGCGGCCTGTGGCAGACCTGCGTGTGAGCACCGCGAGCTGCGGCGGCCTGACAATGACTTGAATGCTGATTACTGTAAAGATCGACAAAGGACACGAGGAGGAGAGAAGGAGATGAACCGCTTCCTGGGAGCAGGAGAGAACGGAGGGCTGCTGACGGACTGCAGGGAGCTGTCACGCAACCACACCGCCGCCTCCCCCTTCTCCTCCTCCTCCTCCTCCTCTACCTCCACCTCCATCACCTCCTCTTCCTCCTCCTCCTCCTCCTCCTCCTCCTCTAGCACCGCTGTCTTGGCCGACAGACACGCGTCCCTGCCCTCAGGGACGCGGACGGCAACCTGGTGCCCGAAGTGAGCGCAGCTTCTCCCGCTGGCTGCGCCAAAAGCAAAGAGGACAGGAAGGGGAAAAACGTGATCCGGAGCTGGAAGAGGGAGAGGGACAGCCTGGCTCCTCCAGCCCGGAGCAGGAAGGAGAAGCCCGGCGATGGCTCGTCTCCTCCTCCCTCCGTCTTCCTCCTGTCGTCCGCCCTGGCCGAGCATCATCCGTGCGGCGACGGCCCCGGACCCTGCCGCTGCGCCGCGCTGGACTCCAGGATGGCGGGAGACAACGGCAACAACGTAAACAACAACAACAATAACTGCGGGAGTAAAGCCACGCTGGATTGTGGCGCTATTGTTGTCCGGCGGCAACATGACGACACGCCGGCGGCCAAGAAACACCGAGGAGCCGAGAAGGTAAGCAGCTTTTATTGTCTGGAGGCCCGCGTGGAGCCCATCAGCAGCGCAAACAAAAACACGGCCATCACCTCAGCGCTCGGCTCTCCTCCGACGTTCGAAAGGTCCAAGAAAAGCGTCCAGAAAAGCGGGGAAACGACAGCTCAGTTTGATATTCAGGGCACACACGGGCGGCCAGATGCAGGTGTGAAGGCCACAAAACAGCCTGTGCAGCAGCAGACACAGTGGGAATGTTTCAGTGATGGGATGGAGGGATGACCGCCTGCCTGCCACATCAGATTTATTTCCTATTGTTGTTGCCCAGCTGGTGTCATTGTTCCCGCTGTCAGTATCTGTCTGATATTTACCATGCTGATGTAGAAAGAGGGGATTTTTTTCTCCATCTTTTGGAGGGGAGATGAAGAGAGATGAGGGAGGAGGCGGAGGAGGAGGAGGAGGGAGGCAGCAGCAGTGTGTCCTCCATCTCCATCCTCCTCCTCCTTTCGGAACCATTTAATCCAGTCCTCCTTGGCTTGATCTGGAGATTAGAGGAGAGAGCAACTGTTTACAGGTGCACAACTCAACAAAGGTGAGAGGGAACAAGGATGAACCTCTGCTGCGAATCCTCCTGTTTCCGATCCACTTGCACGGGCTTTGTTTGCTCATTTCATTTGGGAATATACCTCTGATGTCAATATTAATCAAGTCCTTTTAAATGAGATGCTGCAGGTTGACATGTTGGGTTTGAAAATCCCCTGTTCTCGGTCCATTTTCTAGCCGTTAATGGGTTATAACTGCGTTGTTTGACACTTGTGAAATATTTGGGGTTTAAACAAGTCATCTGCAGGAGAGACAGAGATAGAGGAAGATGGAGGGATGGGTGGAGAGGTGACGTGAGGGAAGAGATGTTTGATAGAGAGGGAAGAATCGGACATGACAGCGGAGGACACGGGCTGAATGAGTCTGACGGACACAGAAAAGAGAGAAGCAGATGAAGGATGTCTCGAAGGAGGTTTTGTTGTTGTTGGGTTTTTGTTTCTTTTTTGTTTTTTGGTCCCTTTTTGGATGCTGTATTAGCTGTATTAGACGAGGCAGGAAAAACTGAAGCTCCTGACAGGAGGAATGCTGGTTTTCCCCCGGCTGCTTTGTTTATTTGTTGATCTGAAGGATTCCCATTTGGTGGTGAAACACACTCACCACCTTCGGCGACCGTAATTCCTTCCCTGTCGACGGGAGTCCGGCAGGGACCCTAACCCTAATACACTAAAATCTGATATTTATTTTGCCATTAAAACATAAATGATGCTGATTGTGGTCATCTCTACACCTGATCACTAATAATCCGTTTGGGCTTTCTAAAGCCTTAGATTGATGGTGGACCACTTCCCTGTGGTCTCGACCCTTCGGATATCTTTGTCTTTTCCATGGACCATCAAACAGCATCAGATTACTTGAGTCAGAATCTTTTCCTTGTATTCGATCAGATGTTTCTTTAAAATAATAGAGATGGTCCGATACCAATTTTTCCTTCCCATTACCAATGCCGACACCTTGGCTTTGGGTAACGACCAATACTGAATACTGAGTACTGATCCAATACCAACATTTTTGCCAAATTTATTTATTTTTTGCTACACATTGTTTCCAGACCTCAGCTGTAAGTTTTACTGTGCTTGAATTAAAAAAGAAATTTGCACAGATAAAAGTAGATTGTGCAGTCGCTACCAAATTCTGCACTATTTGATCTGCACTACTCCTGTTAAATCAGTTCTTCTTTACCACTTTAAAAGGTAGTTTACGGCCAAAATTCCTGTGTTGGCTTTCAGAGCAGTGAAGAAGAGATGATTTCTGGTACGTAATGTTAAGCATAGCAAATGGATCTAACTGGGCCGCCACCACGCAGACTCTAGCTCCAAATGACGTCAGCAGGGCAAGATGGTAGCACTCGTATTTTTATATTCTGGCTTTGTTTTTGAAATGGACACTCGTCATCCGTGTTTATTTAAGCCAATGTTCTGAGCTTTTCAACAGCCATATTTGAGCTGAGCTGTTCTAAACAGCAAAAAACCCAACAGTAATTCTCAGCATAAGATATTTATCGACGATAGCTGATGATGAAGTACGGAGAAAATGAAACACTGCATAAAGGTTTTATTTAATATTGGGAAAAAATTAACAAAAAACATTGAATTAATATGAAACAATGAGACTGTCCTCTCCTCATGAACTTTATGTGGTTGTGTGAGGAACTTGTCTGTTTGATGTTGCTGTTGTGATGGTACTGTAAACCCTCTTTAAGCAGGAGATCTGTGGATGGTTGGATCGCACAGAGACATCTAAGACAATTTCTATGTCTTTTAGCCATTACCATCATCCTTGCCTGATCTCAACAAACTGATCTTCTCTAAAACGAACCAAACCTTTTGGAAGACAACACAACATCATCCTGTCGTTTGTCGGACTTGTTAGACCAAAACTTCCGGGTCTTGATTACTTACCATTTCTAACTGCTAATTTTAGAATGTGTTTTATTGTTTTTTTTTAAATTCTTGGACAGCTGCTTTTGTTGAAACTACAGCTGCATTAGCTTCCCTGTGTTAATATTGAAAGATATTGATTATTGATTATTGATTGACAATTCCGGTTGTGGGAAATGCAAGTAACAAGACGGAAAAACAGCAAAAATGATATGTTTAGGGCCAGAATTGGGTTTTATTTAAGACTTCAAGATTTGAGTAATTCTAATTAAGGGACTGCTTAAGTGTGTTTTTCAGCTGTCATGGAAATACAGGACCTGCGGGAAGGGGTCAGGTTGAACTATTATTAATGTAATTTACAGTGTTGTATCTGTGTTGAGATTTGTGGTGGAGCAGAACTCGTTGACTGTGTTTCCTCGGTCGAAGACCCTTTTTTTTTTTTATGTCCACTGGACATCTGGTGATTGACAGCATTCTTCTTCGCCCAGACAACCACATCACCACTTCCTAAACCTGATGGGTTGAATGCACTGCTCGCTGTGCTGTCATGCGCTCTCTTTTCCTGAGTTTAAGTAAAAGGTATGACGAGCGCACTCTTACCTCAGAGCCAGACTGCCGCTGTGACATGTTCCTGTTTGAATTCCTGATTAATCCCGAGGTTCACCTTTTGAAACGCTGTAAACGTCACTCTATTTTGCACCGTGGTGTGACGTCCCTGTTTCTCTTCTGCTGTTCTGGAGCGGTTGAAAGATTGAAGTGGGTTTACTCAAGTAAGGAGCAGAATGAGAGATTTCATGATGGATTTTATTTTAATTGAATCAAAATGGGATTAAATAGTTGCACCCCTGCCGACAGGAACAAATGTGAAAGCGGTGGTTGCCAGGGTGTAGCTTTATAAAGCCTGGATATAAAGCTTCAAAATAACATTTTATTTAAAGAAGATTACTGCACAGAACCATGTATTAGAGGTATTTCACAGAGAGGGCCTGTTGTTTCCTTAGTTAAAAACCGAGCCACTTGTCTGCAGGAGGGTTTTCAGTCGTGATTTTCACTCTGTCTCAGGTGCAGCTCATGGAACAGCTATGCTTCTATTTTAATCAATACTGCTGTGTTAAGGCTCGCACTATTATTATGCTTAAAGTCTTCCATTTTTCATGCGTAATTATGGAAATTTTGTCACGGTCTCTGAATAGTGGCAATATATGGTGGATTTTGTTCCAATGCTGCAGCTGAATGTATCGTATTTAGATGGCTGAGTGAAACTGCTGCTGCTCTCAGCACGCTTCCCGTGCAGGAAATATATGTACTATAGAATGCAAACATTAGCATGCTAACATACTCACAGTATAACCTTTGTTTCATAGTTTGAGTGTTATTTAGGGGTGTGACGATAGACCAAACCAAAAAAAAAAAATTTGACAGCAACATGAGGTCACTATGGAGACGGAGAAGACGATGCAGACATCTCCCCTGCATACTTTGGCCCCACCCATCAACAGTTTCCTTTATTGTGCAACTTTAGCCGGGCGGGAGGGGCGAGGGGAACCGGTAGGCAGCAGCAGCAGGAGCAGCAGGAGAAGCGTCGGGAGA
The DNA here is from genome assembly GCA_001698575.1 of Mola mola. Taxonomy (NCBI): domain Eukaryota; kingdom Metazoa; phylum Chordata; class Actinopteri; order Tetraodontiformes; family Molidae; genus Mola; species Mola mola. The sequence continues at coordinate 6,634,225 of KV751322.1, read as the reverse complement.
GTCAAGGACGCGGAGACGCTGCTGAGATGATTTCGGCGGTCAGCAGGGACGCGGACGGCAACCTGGTGCCCGAAGTGAGCGCAGCTTCTCCCGCTGGCTGCGCCAAAAGCAAAGAGGACAGGAAGGGGAAAAACGTGATCCGGAGCTGGAAGAGGGAGAGGGACAGCCTGGCTCCTCCAGCCCGGAGCAGGAAGGAGAAGCCCGGCGATGGCTCGTCTCCTCCTCCCTCCGTCTTCCTCCTGTCGTCCGCCCTGGCCGAGCATCATCCGTGCGGCGACGGCCCCGGACCCTGCCGCTGCGCCGCGCTGGACTCCAGGATGGCGGGAGACAACGGCAACAACGTAAACAACAACAACAATAACTGCGGGAGTAAAGCCACGCTGGATTGTGGCGCTATTGTTGTCCGGCGGCAACATGACGACACGCCGGCGGCCAAGAAACACCGAGGAGCCGAGAAGGTAAGCAGCTTTTATTGTCTGGAGGCCCGCGTGGAGCCCATCAGCAGCGCAAACAAAAACACGGCCATCACCTCAGCGCTCGGCTCTCCTCCGACGTTCGAAAGGTCCAAGAAAAGCGTCCAGAAAAGCGGGGAAACGACAGCTCAGTTTGATATTCAGGGCACACACGGGCGGCCAGATGCAGGTGTGAAGGCCACAAAACAGCCTGTGCAGCAGCAGACACAGTGGGAATGTTTCAGTGATGGGATGGAGGGATGACCGCCTGCCTGCCACATCAGATTTATTTCCTATTGTTGTTGCCCAGCTGGTGTCATTGTTCCCGCTGTCAGTATCTGTCTGATATTTACCATGCTGATGTAGAAAGAGGGGATTTTTTTCTCCATCTTTTGGAGGGGAGATGAAGAGAGATGAGGGAGGAGGCGGAGGAGGAGGAGGAGGGAGGCAGCAGCAGTGTGTCCTCCATCTCCATCCTCCTCCTCCTTTCGGAACCATTTAATCCAGTCCTCCTTGGCTTGATCTGGAGATTAGAGGAGAGAGCAACTGTTTACAGGTGCACAACTCAACAAAGGTGAGAGGGAACAAGGATGAACCTCTGCTGCGAATCCTCCTGTTTCCGATCCACTTGCACGGGCTTTGTTTGCTCATTTCATTTGGGAATATACCTCTGATGTCAATATTAATCAAGTCCTTTTAAATGAGATGCTGCAGGTTGACATGTTGGGTTTGAAAATCCCCTGTTCTCGGTCCATTTTCTAGCCGTTAATGGGTTATAACTGCGTTGTTTGACACTTGTGAAATATTTGGGGTTTAAACAAGTCATCTGCAGGAGAGACAGAGATAGAGGAAGATGGAGGGATGGGTGGAGAGGTGACGTGAGGGAAGAGATGTTTGATAGAGAGGGAAGAATCGGACATGACAGCGGAGGACACGGGCTGAATGAGTCTGACGGACACAGAAAAGAGAGAAGCAGATGAAGGATGTCTCGAAGGAGGTTTTGTTGTTGTTGGGTTTTTGTTTCTTTTTTGTTTTTTGGTCCCTTTTTGGATGCTGTATTAGCTGTATTAGACGAGGCAGGAAAAACTGAAGCTCCTGACAGGAGGAATGCTGGTTTTCCCCCGGCTGCTTTGTTTATTTGTTGATCTGAAGGATTCCCATTTGGTGGTGAAACACACTCACCACCTTCGGCGACCGTAATTCCTTCCCTGTCGACGGGAGTCCGGCAGGGACCCTAACCCTAATACACTAAAATCTGATATTTATTTTGCCATTAAAACATAAATGATGCTGATTGTGGTCATCTCTACACCTGATCACTAATAATCCGTTTGGGCTTTCTAAAGCCTTAGATTGATGGTGGACCACTTCCCTGTGGTCTCGACCCTTCGGATATCTTTGTCTTTTCCATGGACCATCAAACAGCATCAGATTACTTGAGTCAGAATCTTTTCCTTGTATTCGATCAGATGTTTCTTTAAAATAATAGAGATGGTCCGATACCAATTTTTCCTTCCCATTACCAATGCCGACACCTTGGCTTTGGGTAACGACCAATACTGAATACTGAGTACTGATCCAATACCAACATTTTTGCCAAATTTATTTATTTTTTGCTACACATTGTTTCCAGACCTCAGCTGTAAGTTTTACTGTGCTTGAATTAAAAAAGAAATTTGCACAGATAAAAGTAGATTGTGCAGTCGCTACCAAATTCTGCACTATTTGATCTGCACTACTCCTGTTAAATCAGTTCTTCTTTACCACTTTAAAAGGTAGTTTACGGCCAAAATTCCTGTGTTGGCTTTCAGAGCAGTGAAGAAGAGATGATTTCTGGTACGTAATGTTAAGCATAGCAAATGGATCTAACTGGGCCGCCACCACGCAGACTCTAGCTCCAAATGACGTCAGCAGGGCAAGATGGTAGCACTCGTATTTTTATATTCTGGCTTTGTTTTTGAAATGGACACTCGTCATCCGTGTTTATTTAAGCCAATGTTCTGAGCTTTTCAACAGCCATATTTGAGCTGAGCTGTTCTAAACAGCAAAAAACCCAACAGTAATTCTCAGCATAAGATATTTATCGACGATAGCTGATGATGAAGTACGGAGAAAATGAAACACTGCATAAAGGTTTTATTTAATATTGGGAAAAAATTAACAAAAAACATTGAATTAATATGAAACAATGAGACTGTCCTCTCCTCATGAACTTTATGTGGTTGTGTGAGGAACTTGTCTGTTTGATGTTGCTGTTGTGATGGTACTGTAAACCCTCTTTAAGCAGGAGATCTGTGGATGGTTGGATCGCACAGAGACATCTAAGACAATTTCTATGTCTTTTAGCCATTACCATCATCCTTGCCTGATCTCAACAAACTGATCTTCTCTAAAACGAACCAAACCTTTTGGAAGACAACACAACATCATCCTGTCGTTTGTCGGACTTGTTAGACCAAAACTTCCGGGTCTTGATTACTTACCATTTCTAACTGCTAATTTTAGAATGTGTTTTATTGTTTTTTTTTAAATTCTTGGACAGCTGCTTTTGTTGAAACTACAGCTGCATTAGCTTCCCTGTGTTAATATTGAAAGATATTGATTATTGATTATTGATTGACAATTCCGGTTGTGGGAAATGCAAGTAACAAGACGGAAAAACAGCAAAAATGATATGTTTAGGGCCAGAATTGGGTTTTATTTAAGACTTCAAGATTTGAGTAATTCTAATTAAGGGACTGCTTAAGTGTGTTTTTCAGCTGTCATGGAAATACAGGACCTGCGGGAAGGGGTCAGGTTGAACTATTATTAATGTAATTTACAGTGTTGTATCTGTGTTGAGATTTGTGGTGGAGCAGAACTCGTTGACTGTGTTTCCTCGGTCGAAGACCCTTTTTTTTTTTTATGTCCACTGGACATCTGGTGATTGACAGCATTCTTCTTCGCCCAGACAACCACATCACCACTTCCTAAACCTGATGGGTTGAATGCACTGCTCGCTGTGCTGTCATGCGCTCTCTTTTCCTGAGTTTAAGTAAAAGGTATGACGAGCGCACTCTTACCTCAGAGCCAGACTGCCGCTGTGACATGTTCCTGTTTGAATTCCTGATTAATCCCGAGGTTCACCTTTTGAAACGCTGTAAACGTCACTCTATTTTGCACCGTGGTGTGACGTCCCTGTTTCTCTTCTGCTGTTCTGGAGCGGTTGAAAGATTGAAGTGGGTTTACTCAAGTAAGGAGCAGAATGAGAGATTTCATGATGGATTTTATTTTAATTGAATCAAAATGGGATTAAATAGTTGCACCCCTGCCGACAGGAACAAATGTGAAAGCGGTGGTTGCCAGGGTGTAGCTTTATAAAGCCTGGATATAAAGCTTCAAAATAACATTTTATTTAAAGAAGATTACTGCACAGAACCATGTATTAGAGGTATTTCACAGAGAGGGCCTGTTGTTTCCTTAGTTAAAAACCGAGCCACTTGTCTGCAGGAGGGTTTTCAGTCGTGATTTTCACTCTGTCTCAGGTGCAGCTCATGGAACAGCTATGCTTCTATTTTAATCAATACTGCTGTGTTAAGGCTCGCACTATTATTATGCTTAAAGTCTTCCATTTTTCATGCGTAATTATGGAAATTTTGTCACGGTCTCTGAATAGTGGCAATATATGGTGGATTTTGTTCCAATGCTGCAGCTGAATGTATCGTATTTAGATGGCTGAGTGAAACTGCTGCTGCTCTCAGCACGCTTCCCGTGCAGGAAATATATGTACTATAGAATGCAAACATTAGCATGCTAACATACTCACAGTATAACCTTTGTTTCATAGTTTGAGTGTTATTTAGGGGTGTGACGATAGACCAAACCAAAAAAAAAAAATTTGACAGCAACATGAGGTCACTATGGAGACGGAGAAGACGATGCAGACATCTCCCCTGCATACTTTGGCCCCACCCATCAACAGTTTCCTTTATTGTGCAACCAATTAATCTCTGTATTTCCCATATTTATTGATTATGCACTAAAGTTATCAGTTAGCCTTTCCGCACGTGTAAGATTTTTGCAGAGGCTGCATGAGAGTTCAAAGTTTTCCATAGATTTTACTTCACGTCCACATAGTGAACCTTTGCTGCACCAAGATGAACCGTACCAGGGCCAAGAAGTGTACCGTGCTTGAGCATGGTACGGTACGGTGCGCTCGCACTCCTCAAACAAACTCTGTGGGACAAGGTAGCTTTGGCACAGCACAGATGGCCTAATGTGAATGCGCTCCTAGCATTAGCTGCTATGCCAAAGCAAGCAATCATCCTGTGCTGCTTGATATTTATGGACTTTTGCACTTGTAAGTGTTCCATGAGGTTCCTGGGGTTTCTCTTTTACACAAGATTACCATCTGACACAATTTGCCTTTAGCTGCACAATCATTTAGAGACGTGAGCCTACACTTTGGAATGCTTTGTCCTGTCCGCCATCCGGCTCACTATTACTGTCAGAGCGAGGCGAGCAGAATAATAATTTGATGTCATACATCAGTGGCGTCGTTACTATTATGGGACAGCTGCCAGCCACTTTAGGTTGACTTAATTTATGTCACAAATACCGACACCATTTGTCAAGGACCAATTAATACTGGTTTTTGATACCCATCCCCAGAAATATGTTGTTGTTTCTACAAGTAAATTACATTTTATGGTGTCGGAGGATCATGATGCACATTTTCAAATATGATACGATTTGATTGAGGCTTCACAATACGATTATCGCTATTCACAATGTATTGTCACACCCCTAATATCATGCTGGCATTTGATAATAAGCGTAAAACACCGAGTACAGCTGCTGCAAATGCCACTGGTCAGGCAATAACCAAAATCTTTTGTTTATCCTCTGGAAACTGTGAATATCTGAGCCAAATTTTGTAACAATCCGTCCGACTTAAGATATATGAGCCTGGACCAAAGTGGTGGTCCAACATCTCTGGAGTCATTTGGCCATCATGGCCAAAACTACAGCTTCAAGAATGGTCACTTGTAAAAAAAAAAAAAAAAAATCTTAAATAAGCAAAGAAGCGCCAGCCTACTATTTAATCTGATCTAGCCTTGCTGACAGAAATACAAGCAGATCTGCGGCTGCTGAGGCTCTGACTGTCATCTGCATGACAATAAAATGCTCTTGAGTTTGTCTGTGAATGACGGCAGCTGCTCTGCTCTCACTTTCAGGCTGTCAGTCTGGATCCCCGTAGGCTGGATGACAACAAACGCACTCTGCTCCTGTTGGATCCTTTTGGTTTGTCCTGAATTCTGATCACACCACAGGAGCATTAACATGTCTGTCGATATCTGGCTCTTCCTCAGGACCCTTGAGTGGTTTTATGTTTCCTGCATGGAAACATCATGCCCTGCTCGCTGTAACCACGGCGCCGAGATGTTGTGAAACCATCGCGCTGTTTGCCTGGTTGGTTTTTAGAGGTTTGCAGAGGTTCTGTTTCCAACGGCAATGCTTACAGTGTTTGGTTTATTCAGGGGGAGTGATGTCACATGTAAACAGTTGATTTCAAGCTCAGATCAGGAGATTTGAATGCAGGGACAAACAGAAGACAGAAGGAAAAGGCTCGTGTATTATTGAAATTATGTAAATATTGATTATAAGTGTTGGAGCATTGTCACAGTAGTTTTGATGAGTCTTGCAAATAAATTATAACCGTTTCATCCCATGCACTTGTACAGCCTGGATTTGAACATTCACAAACAAGAGAGAAAAAACACTCAATTGCAAATCTCTGCCAAATTTCATAGAAATCCATTTTTGAGTGAAATCCTTGTTTGAAACTGATTTGGATCCAGCATGAATGTCTAGATCAGGTTAAAATTTGGGCCAAATCCTACACAAAAAATCCCTAAAACTCATTTTTTTTAATGACATCCATGTTTGAAACTGATCTGGATCCCAAAATTTATGCATTTGTTACTGGGGCTAATACGAAAACAGGCGGAAAAATTCCATATGTGCACTGAGTTTTGCCCAGTTTTGAAAATTGATCACAGAATTCGGATCTGAGACATGACCAAAAGTTAATCCATTTTTCTTCTTCATCAAAATCCGTACACAACTTTTGAGTTATGCTGGTAACATCCAAACATACTGTATGCACGCAAAGACAAAAAGGCAAAAACTTATTTTTTGCTTTGTGTGTTGTTAATGGATCAGCAGCCAAAAGAATATTCTCCAGAATGAGTTTTGTAAGATTTCATCACCGATTGTATCAGACTGACTAGTTGTCAACAAATCCACAAACAAAAAAGCAGAAAACTCCCAGCAGTGTGTCTTAAAAGGTTAACTCAATTGTTTAAATAAATAAATAAGTCAACAATTTAAGTAGCTCGCTAAAGTTTATAATAAAAATTAACTAGCAAATTAAAATGGTTGCATTTAAACGTGAAATGAAATTTGCATTTAATGCCTTAAAAAGATTTTGTAGGAAGCCATCAGCAGCATAACTTATACTTAAAAGTCACTTATTTACATACATTATCATTTATTATTATATCAAATCTGTAACTGAGAATGCCGATGCTGATAATCAGAAAAATGCCGAAAGTGGGTCCAGATAATTGGCCAGACTGATTGTCAGTCGATCCCAAATTTTACTACTCACAAGTGTCAAACTAGCATATTAACATTTGGAAATTTTGCCAGTGTTTGAGCTGCCATTTTTGTGCAACAAGCTCGTTACACATGTTAATAAAAGTTAATTACAATGTAATAGAAACAACCATTTATTGTATTTCTTTGTTGTTTTTTTAAAGGCACAAACCACAATTTATTTAATGCATCTAAGTAGCAATAAACTGATTTAATATGACACAAAAATATGCAGATTTCAGTGGAAAAAAAAAATGCAGTGACAGGAGAAGTCTGTGGATCGTCCTTTTTATTTAGCGTGCTACCATCAGTGAAAGGTCACCGGCCCTCAGCAGGATTCAAATGCACGTCACGTGGGTCCAGCCTGGGCCTGATGCTGATAATTATCGGCACTTTGATGCTGTTTAAGGTTTCATTTTCAAAGAAAATTGGAAAGAGGGAAGCTCAGTCAGACGTGGTCAGTCCGTTATCTAACAGCCAGCCAGTTAAATGTCTTTCACTGCAACACTGAAGAAATTTTCCAAAGGCACAAAATGTCTGACTCCTAACTCTTTATGATGATTTCTGAACAGGGACAAACCACCTGGGAGCTGACTCATGTCTGCTGTCATGTCATGTCTGACGTCAGATCTGACATCCGCCAAAGACTTAAACATCTGCGGCACTGTGAGCTCCTCAATATCCACAATTTTACTTGGAGTGGGTGATGATTTTGAAAGGTCTCTGTGCAACATGATGAGGGAATCAACATCCAGAGCAGTTAAACTGAAATAAAGCTGTGGTTATTTAGACGTGCACAAATATGTAGCTGCCTCTTTAGCCGCGATGACCGGCTGTGTTGGCTCAGCTGGTGTCCTGGTGCAAGCACAAACATAAAGTGCTCCTTTTTTGCCCAAATTTGATGTGATGTGTAGAGTTGCAACAATTAATTGTTTAATTAACAACTATTTTGCTATTTTATATCACCTTAAAGTTAATATGATGAAACAAGTGCTTATTTACACATCCAACATTATCATTCAGTTGTACTTGTGCTTGTGTCATGCCTTGCTAGAGGTGGGGCTGACACAATTCGATATGTATCACGATACATTAAAAGTGCAATATGCAATATGTTTAATATATCATCAGACAGTGTGGAATCGTGTTATGTATAACAATAAGGCTGCAGTCAGTATTTCCTCATCCTTAAGTTTTAAATTCTGGTGCAGAGTGGTCTCCCACACGGCCGTTTTGGACAACCCCCACCGGTTGCCAGATAGGGGACCTACTATCTCAGCCAACACGGGGGAAGCTATATATATATAACTGACTGAACATTGCAAAGCTAAACATTTACCAACTTTAGTTTATCATGGCCACTGTTGGAGGGAACAGGGGAGAGATTCAGCCTTTACATTACGTGTTTAGACCTCAGTCATCCTGGACTCACATTTGGACTCTGTTGTGCAAAAATGCTGACTAGTACTTAGCATTTTCAGTTTGCTTTCAGTTGATAGTTATCTTGTAATTGGCCGCTACTGACGGTGTCAGTGGTTGGGAAGAATACTAATAAAATCTGCTGCGATGTTTCCTGTACAATGCGAACACATCTTGAGAGGCAATCGAGTTTTCCTGGGAACTGGATCGCTGGTAGTATTGCAGTTGGCTTTAATATGTGTGATGTGCTAAAACCAGCTCACCCGTCATAATTTTGAGTCTGATCATTTTTGGAAATGCATACAGCTCCTCCTTGAGTATAAGAATGTTAAAACGTTTTTTTTTAGTGACAAACTATGGACAGACACAAGTCAGTATGGTCCAGATCAGACATTTTAAGTAAACAAAAACACCTTTTAAGTGTTTGTCTACACCGACTCCAGAGAAAACGTGTTTCTTCATAGCTGCTGGACGTTCCTGTTTTTTTAGTGGGGAGTACTTTAAGTGTCTTTCTGCTGTTTGCCGCAGGGCAGGCAGTGTTTATCAGCGCTTTTGTGTTGAAATCACTGAAACTGAACTAGACAGGAAATATGTGCCGCAAAGCCAACACAAGAACCTAAAAGAGGTTTAAAAGATCTGTGGCGTCGGGCTCAAGATAAAAGAGGGTAGACGTTTTCTTCTTCAATCTTGTAAAATCTCATTTATCACAAACTACTGTGTAGATTTTTTGCTGTCTGAAAGGCTTTTAATTTAATGAATCTGTTAAACTTTTCGATTTGGAATCACAATTTCTTTTGCATCAGCCATCATACACAGGCCTTTGTGAGCTTTAGAGAAGGCTCACGGGTTCCTTTAAAGAGCATCTGGCACATCCTGGTGACATTTTAATGTCTCCTCTTTCACAATGAAATTTTGGCCTGCAGCTAAAGTTTTTCCCAGAACGAAACATTAAAAAAAAAGCTAATTTTTGCAAGAGTTTCCACATAACGAATATTTGTCAGTTAATTGGCTTTAAGAGCGGAATCACACACAGCTCACTTACATCAACAACGAAGAAGATTCCATAAGACCTCCTCTGAACATTATTTGACCATCATTAAAACAAGTTCCTGCTGTGACATGTCACAAAGTCTGCTGTGAGAACAGTCCAATTCGCATGAAAATTTGACAATTTTCTACCAAATGATGAACTCTCTCTGTTTTATTATTATATACAGCATATTTTACATCAGGAGTTGTTACTGTGATTCTAGAGCCCAATTTAACCAGCACCAATAAATTGTCTGCGTTGGCTTTTACTTTTACTCAACATGTGTACATTAATTTGCAGTTTCTTGGCAGAGAGCTAAACATTTCAGCTCAGATACTTTTCTCGAGAGGTGCAGCCTCTCATGGGAGAAACTGTTTTAATTCAGCACCACAATTCATGCTGCTCCCGCTGTGCTCACTCCTGTTATTCGTATGATGGGTTATTTCTTCAGATCTCTGGAATGTTACACTCCAGTAAGATGTCTTTGAAAAAAAAGAAAAGAAATAAAAATCTAACTCACAAATGAGTGACCAGGATGTGTTCAGGGTCATACTCATTCCTTATTCACCATTTTCTGTCCTTGAACATAATTTCCTTTTACCACGTAGGGTAGTGTTTATTTATCTGTCATTTTGTTCCTGTTTGGAGGAATTAAAACATAAAGTCAAGCTGTAAATCCTGTGCTCCATAACAGGCGGATGCTGGTGGAGTTTCTGTCTCCGCCGCTGGTTCTGTGATTGACAGGACATTATTGGTTGAAAACCTGGAAATGAGACAGGCAGAGTGAAAAAGTAGCCACCCCTGATGAACTTGAGAAAAATATGAAGCCTCGGAAGTTTTGCAAAACGAGATGGTGACCTTGAAAGTCCTTTTCCCTTTAATGCCTAAACTAATCAGTATGACTCCGCTCACTTCACCATCCCGAGGAAAACTTTGTAATGGAGATCTGGTAAAAGAAAGACTTGTAATTCTTCTAAACAAATTCATATTTTACCTTTAATACTTGGATCCTCAGATCTGTTTAAAGTGATGAGGATATGGGAATTTTTACATAAAAAATAAATGATAAATGTCTCTTTTTGAGTTTTCTACATTTTTTCCTCCATTTGAGGAGTCAGTGGAGTTCTTTTAACTACATCACTGTGCCTTCAAGGTTATATTCCAGAAACACGTTTGACTATTTAGGTATTTTTGTTGAGTAACAAAGATCACATGTTGGCGCCACCTGAAGGTTGACACACACACCGCATGTGGTTCTGGCTATATGATGGAACATTAGATTAGGTAGAAAATGACACCAGTTAGACCTCTCTATGACAATTTCCTTTGTAGATATGACCAGAAAATATGTTTTTGTCCATTAAGTGACCTTGACCTTTGACCTAGAAAGCCTAAAGGTTAATCAGCTGTAGCCAGTGCCAACTGACACCTCTTTATGTTAACTATTGTTAGAGTTACGACGAAAAAAAACTGCTTTTTGATCTTTGAGTGACCCTGACGTTTGACCTTTGGCCACCAAAATGTAATCAGCTGTAGGTTGGGCCAAGGCCCACCTTTGGAGAAAGTTTCATCAAAATCTTGCTAACAGACAAACAAACAAGCATCAGAGAACACATAACGGCACAGAAAACCTTGTTTTCTTTGTGATTGGGTCTTAAAAGTCGTGACGTCTCCTTACTTGCTTCTACGTTTGGAATATGTCCTTCGCAAATAAATCTCTGGTCTTTTTTTCGCTATCAAAGTTTATCCTCCAATGTTTTCCGCTAAGAAAGCCACAAACCTGTCGCTTCCTCTTTACAGCGGGATGTACGTATTCTGTAAAGAATGAATGGTGACCAGCCATGTATGTTTTCAGAAAAACAGAGCTAAAGCACTTGTCTGGACAAAGTTTGCCTTTGTTTACACACTTTAAATGAAAAGGTACTAGAATGGATATAGCCTGATTGGTATGCTTTCTGTTTGGAACAACCAGAGTCAGACTTCTGATGTAGGATTTCCCAACTCTCTTGTTTTTCTGTTTTTTTCTTCTCGCCGCCTGCAGCCTTTTCTCAGCCAAAGTTTGACTGCCTGTGGTAATAAACGCTCACGCACCGAGAAGAAAAATACCCGACAGAGAGCCGTATAGGCTTTCTGACAGTCTCGCATCCCAGCGTACCGTGGCGAATCTTTGCAGATGTTCGAAGTGATTCAGCGTGTGAGCTAAAACTGTCAGTAATGTTTCACTCCTGCTTTCAGCTTCATCTGTGACGTTGCAGAAGGTATTTATACTCTCACAATACACCATCGTCCACTTTTATCCCTCTCCTTACTTTAATGCCTGAAATTTTGAGATTTCATTTATAAGTGATGGTCTTGTTTGAGGGTTGCAGCGGCCGGAGCGAATGAGTTGACGTCTGTTTATGTGGATGCGAGTCACACACTAGTTTGATGTGCATTGTGATGTGTGGATTTAATTATCATTAAAAAAACCAAAACGTTTCATAAATGGCGAATGAGTTCTTAGAAAAAAGGATCATAATAACATAAATCTAGTGTCACAACTGTTTCTAACACAATGATCACAGATTCAGGAGCGGCACCACTGACAGTTTTGACATTGTTCCCTACTCGAGACACAGGAGTAGGAGGAGTACTTTCAGAGCGCTACTGAGCGCTACTACTAATGGACTGAGAGTCCATTAGGTATCACAATATCAACGCCAGCCAGTGTGAAAAGGCGTCAAGGTAAAATGGTATGCCCTCTCTCGGCAGACTGCAGTAGATTTTACTCTGCCTTCATTCACCACAGACTTGACTGCTGAGGCAAACTCAAAAATAACGACAATACATGATAATGTGACCGCCTGGCCTGTCTCATAAAAATCAGCTCATATCCTCTTTATTGCCCTTCATATTTTATTTACCCGCAGCTCTCCAAACATCTTGTTCCTCTTTTAACACACAGGGGTCTCTACCTCTGCTCAAGGAGTGTCCTAAAACTACATTATATTGAATTTCTTCTTACTCACTCAGATTGGTGAAATTTAATGGGGTACAAATTTTTGCACAAGTCAATAATGTTTTGGAGTTGTGTTACTTTTATTTCCATGGGCCTGCAGGTCTCCAATTGATTCTTAGTATGAATTTTAAGCCAAGGTTTTGTAAGTTTGGATCCAACAAAATTAAACGTAGGTCATACAAAAATGGTTATTACAAATAAATAAAGCAGTTGTTTACCTATAGTGAAGAATGTCAGAAGTTGTGATTTCAGTCCCAGTCTCCTATAAACTACATTTATATTAGGAAAAAAAAAAATCATTTGTGTAAGTATCGCGATTCTATGACAGCATATTAGGGCCAGTCAGAAACAGTCAAAACATTATGGCAATAAAGTCGGAACTTTACGAAAAAAAAGTCAAGATATTATATGAGAAAAGGCTGTTGGTTTACTTCAGAGGACAGATTTCGCAACACGATCCCCTGCGCCATCATAAAAGTGGAGGAGAACTTTGTGAAGTTGTACTTCAGTACACCTTTCACAAACAAAGATCCTCATCTTTCGTCACAGCAGCACCACAATATGATCAGTATCAGGATTTTGAAAAAAATTTACAAGAAAAAAGAGTTGGAGGCTGTTCGAGGACCTGAGTGTTTTGTTTATTTCTGCATAAAATCTTTCAAGAAAATCTATGACTTTTTTCTTGTAAATTTATGAATTTAAAAATTTCAATTTCAAAGAAATGTCAATGTGGCCCTAAAACTCCACTGTAGGATTGTTTTACACGATGAGTATAAAAAGCAATTTTGACCCCAGGATGGAAACCAGCCGTTCTTGGAAACACGATATCTCAAGAACGCCTAAAAATCCAGCACATGTGAAAATCTCAGTATGGATGACAGTAGATGACTCATGAAAAACTGCAGGACAGATCCAGAAGTTTCCGAATTTCAATAAGTGCAGGTTTTTAGACTCTATAATTTTCCAAAATACAAAATTAGTGTGGAGTTCGGTCGTGTTTAGCTCAAAAACAGGATGTAATGTGCCGCTCAACAGCATTAGGCAAGTCAAAACTTTGGCACAGATGACGGTGCGACCCAGGCTCGACCAGTCAGCTGCCAGAGGGGCGCTGTTTTCCGATGTTTATAAATACAAACAAAATGAGTATATGAGTAAACCATTTTTCTTTGCTCGGTTAATCTGCTAAATAAGCAGACATTAGGCATGTCTGCTTATGTAGGCATTTAGGCATTTCAATGTGGGGCACGCAGAGATTTTTGTGATTGTTGCCCCTTGGCTACAATCACATGTTGATAAAGGCATTGGCATATCAGTAAGTTAATTTGACCATAGAAATTCAAATATAATTCGATATTACAAAACATAAAGAATTATATTTGAATTGGATTATAGAATGACCGCACTACTGCCTTAACATGGCGTCTGCAGAGGATATAAGAGGAGGAAGATGGTAAATGCGCTTGCATTGTTCTAGCGCCTTTCAAGTCAAATTTGACTTCTCAAAGCGCTTTACAATATTTGCCACATTCACCCATTCAAACATGGGAGCAATCTGTGGTTCAGTGTCTTGCCCAAAGACACTTTGACACACACAGACTGACTTCCTACAAAGTTATTTGCTGTTGCACATAAGTTGCATACCAACATTATTTGTAGGAGACATTTGGGGTTATAGAATTTTGAAAATGTGGCATTTGCTGTTTATTTGAATGTTGTGCGTAACACCTCTGAGACAGGTTTTCTGGTTGGCCAGCTCTGCAGTTTCTAGGTTTTACATTTCCATGCGGTGACCCGATTGGGTCCCTTGTGCATTAAAACTGTCCTTGGTGTTAAATCAGCTGCCAGTCTAAAAGTCTGACCCACTTCAGAAGCATTATATTTATATTATTAGAAAAATGCTGTTTGCAAGCACTGAAACTGGGGGATTAATTTATGGCGAATTGGGCGAACCATAATTATTGCCAATGGTTGATTGTGCAGCAGTGACGAAGGAAAGAAAGAGGTTGATAGTTTTCAAACGCTCTGCAGCAGCAAGAGTTATTATGGCAGTGAGTAATGCCGTGCCATTAGAGCTTGGCATTCAGCAGAAAGGTAAGTGCTGTGTGTGTGTGTGTGTGTGTGTGTGTGTGTGTGTGTGTGTGTGTGTGCGCGCGCTCTCTCATGGTGATTCTGTAGGGAGTGAAAAAGAGGAGCGATAGATGAGAGAGGCTAGAGAAAGAAAATGGGAGAAAAAAAGATGGCTGCCGTTCACAAAGAAAAAAATGGCACGTACGACTCAAACACACACTTCACAAACCACAGACTGTCTGTGCGCCACACCAGCACACACACACACACACACACACACACACACACACACACACACAGAGCCTTTTCCTTTCAGCAGTCTGACAATAAAGACAGGGATGATTTCTGTCTGGGGAAAAAAAAACTGTCAGTGTGGCTGCTCACTGGGGGATTTAATAGGAGGGGAGGAGGAAGGCGAGAGGAGGAGTATGACATCAGGAACAGAAGGTGGAACGGAAAAGGAGGCAGAAATGATAATGACCAAAAAGAGGAGGAAAGGGAAATAAATGGGGAGGAGGAATTTTTTTTTAATAAAATGGAAAAGGAGACGAGAGGTGTGGAAACGAGAGGGGAGTAGAAGCAGGAAAAGAAGAGGAGGAGAAGATAGGAAGAGCAAAGGAGGACAAGGAGCAGGAAGAGAACTGAAGAAGGGAAAGGGAGATTAGGGCAAAGAATATGTAGGTACAGAGGAGAGGGGAAATAACCAACAGGAAGAGAAGAAGAGGAAATGACGAAGATGAGGAAGCCATATGTGTAAGAACGTGTGGGTAGACAAAAAGACGAGGAGAACAAGGACAGAAAATAAAGGAGGAAGAAGGAGGATGAGAAAAAAGAACAGCAAAAGGGTGGAAGACAAGATGAGATGGATGAGAGGATTTGAGGAAAGAGCACATAAAGCAAGAACATGTAAATAGGAAGAGGAAGAAGGACGATGCAAGACACACACAAAGCAACAACACGGAGCAAAAGGAGCATAAAGAGGAAGGAAAGAGGACCAAAAGCAGGGCAGAGACACTGGAATAAGCAAGACAAAGGCAGAGTGGTGAATGAATGGAGGGAGAGAACAGATGACACAGAAGAAGGAAGAACAGAGGAAGAAGAGATAAATGCAGGTCAAGCGACTCATCGGCTCGTCAAACGAGTCGGCAGAAATTATGCAGCTTTTGTAAACACCCCTTCATCCATTAAGAGAGCTGCGTGAGTGGGCGAAAAGATGGATGGATAACTGGATCGTGGCATTGATTACCATCTCTTTTTAACACATGCAACATGGCTCCTCTGCACACAAAAATCTGATTGAAGATTAAAAAGAAAATAAAGCAATAAAAACCAAAGTTTTTAAAAAAAAAAAATGTGCCAGCTTAATTATAAATTTTAGAGGCAGAATTAATTGAAAAACTCAGCTGGCTCTCCTCCCCCCCGTCTCTCCTGATTAATTTGGGTAAATCCGGCTCTGTACGCGGGTTAGTGCAGCTGTTTGTGATTCAACCTCAGTGGGTCGCAGGAAACATTAGTCTGTTTTAGTTTTATGTTGGGGTTGAACTGCAGCAGTTGACAGTGATAACGGTGATAGATTTCTTACAGATGAAGGCACTTTGTGAAGGAACGAGCTCATTGCCGGAGGCACGTCTGGCCCGTTCTCGCGGATGTGCCATATCTCAAGAACACCTTGATAGAAATGCTTCAAATCTGGCACACATCTTTAGCTGGACTCCGACATGAAGTAATTTGAATTTGTTGTTTCCAGGTTATAGGTCAAGGTCACTGTGACCTTATATGATCTTTACTTTATAACATCGTTATTATTAGGTAACGCTGTAAGCTGTTCCTAACATACATTAATATGTCATGTAATCACTTACAGTACTTGTGCTACCCACTGGTTTCTAATCATAGAATTAACATTGGCTAACACAGTAACTAACTACTGACACTTAAATAATGTAACAAAAAGCATTTTTACACAGACGGCCACCTAACGCTAACCCTAATGAAGCATTTATCAACCTGAATTAATCATTTATTAATTCAAACTGTGGTTTTAAAATATCGAATAATGTATGACTCAGCATCTTAGCTAACAAGGAGACCATCGGTAAATGATTAGTCGGCACGTTAATTAACTGTTAGTGAATGCTTATTATTGCATTAAATAATGTGAGTTAATATACCCTTATTTTAAAGTGTTAACATCGCTTTGACTGAATTTCTTCAGATTTGTCTGAAAGTCTGGCATTTACTCATAGCTAAAGAAATCACACGCTAATTGTGACAAAGTTACACAGTAACTGCTGATCGTTCAGATCTCCTGTGCCGCTGGGTTGAAAATGTGCGTGAAGAAATTGAGAATGTAGAATTTCTTTGCAGCAATATCCATAACTGAAGCACTGTAGTGACAACATGTTCTATAGTTTTGTCACTATGTTGGGGTGTGGATGACTGAATTTAATGTGCAAAGTGACTGGTGTACCGAGGCACAAACCTTAGTCCCTAGTATTTATGGTAGTAACTCAATCTGACGGACATAGGATGACAACTGACGTCACATCTTGGATGCTCGACGACGTCCTCACGCGTGATGGTGCACAGAACGTTCTTCAGCGGTCGACATCAACATGGCGACCTGAAGAATGTGATGCTACTGGGGCCAAGAGGAAAGGTCATAGTCATTTAGTTTTTTTCTTTTTTTTTTTTTAGGCTTTTCCAAACACAACATCATGCTAACCCTAATTGCTGTTGTATTTCTCTGGATGTTTCCCACTACTGATCACATCACTCAAATTTTATAGATGTGATTAGTTGCAGATCATGAGTTAATTACAAGAATATATGACTCTATAGTTGTCTCATCTGGCAGAGACCTTTGCAACAAAAAGGATGCATAGTCTGAACCCTGTTTTGGAGCATTATGCCTTTTTGTCATTGATAATAAGAACTTCGGTAGAACATCTCTTTTTGCATGGAACAAAAAGGTTTGATAATTTTTTTGCATATTTTGTGAGGTCGCACGGGGCTGGATTTTTGTCTGAAAAGAAGCGAGGAAGACAGATCCTGTGTTTGTGCACAGCTCCAGGGTCCATGCATATTTTATTATAATTTGTGTACTTCGGTCTCCTGTGTGGTTTTGTGAAAGCGGGTATTCGTGAGTTTCTCTCTCTTAAGAAACTAAAGGGTTCAACAAACAAGATACTGGAGACTCGCGAAAAAAAAAAAAAAAAAAATACCATCAAACCATCAATATCAATGATCGCAGAGGCTCGGGCTGGAATGTTGAGTTTTTAATCAGTTTGAGTTTC
Source organism: Mola mola (assembly GCA_001698575.1). Classification (NCBI taxonomy): domain Eukaryota; kingdom Metazoa; phylum Chordata; class Actinopteri; order Tetraodontiformes; family Molidae; genus Mola; species Mola mola. Next base: position 6,616,324 of record KV751322.1, on the reverse strand, counting down.
TGGGAGGAGAGGCAGAGGCTGGCTCTGAAAACACCAAGAATAACCCATGAATTCACTAGATGAAGTCCTTGTACGCAAACAAGAATTAGGTCAACATTCACATGAGTCCAATCAATGGTCTGTTTAGGTTCAGGATAATTCTGGTGAAGAGACTGTTAAAAAATAGCACTGTTACAATATTTTAAGACATAGCAGCCATATCAAAATTACACTTTACTGCATCAGGTAAAAGATGTTTAACAATACTTGTTTCCCATTTTGCTCCAGATTGTATAATCTCAGTTTGGCAAGGCATCCATGACATTTAGGCACATGGGAGACTGTGCCTGTGGAGTCCCACATTTCTTTCTCATTTTATTGAAGTGTCAATTTTGATGTTTCAAAATTGCAACAAATGAATAGTGAACATGCAAAAGTAAGTGTACAAGGAAGGTCTGGGCTCATAGATCAACCAAAGAGAATGCGTCCATACATTCATGCATATATTTACGTGATGTTTTGGTATTCATATATATCTCAACTTTTACTCCCGCTTTAATATGATTTTATATGGGGATGTTATGATTCATGCAACTCACGATGCAAAGTGATTCACAGTGCTGTTTTCACAATTTTTCTCACATTTTTTAAAAAAACAAGATTTAGGACAAATTATAAACGGGAACGTAGCTTTTTATTATATCACTGACAAAAAGGAAAAAATACAGATTTTTTCTTTGTTTTCTCTGTAAATGAGAAAATAAAAGCATCTCCTGTCTTATAGCTGAGGTTTGTAACTCCCGGGAATCAAGCATGAGACTCCTAAAGCGACTCCACTCCTTGTTTCTGCTCCGTGGCTCCGCCCCGCCCTGTCAGATATGCAGACATGTTGGCAATAGCTTCCTGGTCCTACTGATGCAGTGCACAGCTTTCTGGGGACAACAACATTTTTTTGACGTCTTGATCGTCTTTTATGTTACATAAAGAGGCATTAAAGACGTCGAAGAAGAAAGAAACAACCTCAGCTCACATCGTAGCTTATGATTTCTCTCTCTCTCTCCCTCGCTTTTCATCCACATTTCTGCAAATGCTTTCAGCAGTTTCATTTTCAGCACGCAGCATCCACACACATTTTCAACATGAAATGCAATTTTGATTTTCTTTGTCAGATTAAATTTCTTTCTTTACATTGCCCTGATTATTCTTTAAATCCCTCTAGAAGGATTCTTTGTCTTTGTTCTGCTGAACAAAGTTTAATGGGTTATTGAAGAAAGTAATGCGGATGCATGAATGTAATGTGCATGAGGTCAAACTAATGCAACTAAACTATAATGAAAACTTAGGTGAGTTCATGAAGGTTCCATTTGAGTCAGTTAAGGGTTAGTGTGTGGTCATGAGCGCCACACTTTGATGATATCCTGACCTCTCTGATAATAACACCATAAGGTTGTGACAGCTTTAAGAAAGATTGACTTTACTCCGTTTCCGAAGCCCATGGTCTCACCCTGCCTCTCTGGTATTCACTCAAACATTTCCATTCAATCTCTCTGAATTTAAAGTATCAAAACTACGATTGTGGAGTTTTGTGAGATTTTGTCTCTGAATATGAACTTGCTAGTCTCTGCAGGTTGTCTGAAAACTGGTCCCGGCACATAAACATTGTAAAACTATGAATTGTCATTTGTACACTCTGGCTTTTGCATGGAGAGAAGAGACATTATTTTGATTCCTTTCAACAGTATCGATTTGGCAAAAAGCTGTTTGAGATTTAAATCTCAAACAGCTTTTTTCTTGCGTTCACATTTTACTCACTTTTGTTCTAGCGTAGTAGGGTTTGTTCATTACGATTCTAGAATTTCAAATTTAATACTGATACTCATGAAAATATTCAATGCTTAATACCATTTTTGATACTGCAGGGGATCTGATCTATGCCCATGTATTCTGCTACAGCCCAGTTTTTTTTTTTGCCTTTCTGGTGACCCAGCTCAATATTTTCATTACTGATCACATGTCGTTGGCAGGGTAGGCTGCGGGGGTTCCGGTTCAGCTGCAGGTCAAAAATAACAATTTTCAAATGCAGATAATCACATTAACTTGCTAAATTAACACTCAGTAAACGTTGTTGATGGGTATGACTGAAAACGTTATTTAATTATTTGTCTGCTAACAAGCAGCTAATATGGCTGTTGGCTAATGGCTATTTATACAACGGCCAACTTTAATGCGGCCCGCTTGCCAGGTTAACTGCATGCTAAATGTTTAATACTTAAATTATGTTGATGAGGGCTTTAGTAACCCCTCAAATTTCTCTTAGAAGCCTGGATGTCAGTCCTTAAGGTGCTTCTCCAAGTTTGTCGTGTGGTATTGTTTGCACACAGATTTATCAACATCCTTAGTCCTACCCTGGTCGTTTGCTAAAAGTGGTCACGTACGTAGGGTCCTGCAGCAGCACTTGCCATATTAAGATAGTTAATTAAATGTGGCTAAGAAATCCTCTTGATGGTGACAGCTAACGTATTCAGCCGCTAGTGAGGGCAGCGGCTGCCTGCCTGCAGCATTGCCGCTACCACGTATGTGTGTGGAGGAGTCGAATTGCAAATGAGTATTGTATCTGAATACAGAGTTTTAGTATCAATAATTTTTTCAGTATTGATATATCAATACGACCCCATAGTAGAAGTTGATTGAAAAGTCATTACTTTATATGAAAACTTAAACCAGCCACTAGGGGTCACAAACCAGTGTATTTTAAGTGCCGGCCTGGATAAATGGTGAGGTTTATGTCAGAAAGGGTGTTTGGCGTAAAAACTGAGCCAAAATCAAACATGCGACTCGTGAAAACAAATTTCCAGATGGATCGGGGCCTGGGTTAACAACGATTGCAAGTGGTGCTGTTTGTGAAAGGAACAGGGGTGACTAGGAGGTGAAGGGCAGGTTTGGTTTCAAGAAAAGGAACCTGGAAGGAAAGATGCTATTGGATTTTGCAAAAAGGATGGAAATGGCTCTGGTGAAAACCTACTTCCAAAAGAGAGAAAAGCACAGGGTGACATAAGATCAGACAGGAATACAAGGACATGAATCATAAGTTGAAGAGGGAGGTGGAAAAGGCTTAACAGAAAGGGTATAAGAAGTTGGAAACTAAGGAAAGAGAAAAGGATCCGTGTCGTTTGGCGAGGCAGAGGGATCAAGCTGGGAAGGATGTGTAGCAGGTGAAGGTGATTATGGTTGAATAGCTTGATATAGCTGAGGGGTGGAGGAAAAGTGTACTGGTGCTGATCTTTATGAACAAGTGTGATGTGCAGAGTTGCAACATCTACAGAGGGATAAAGCTGATGAGCCACACAATGAAGATTTGGGAAAAAGTAGTGGAAGCGAAGCTAAGAGAAGAATTGATGATTTGTGAGCAGCAGTATGGTTTCATGACAAGAAAGAACATTACAGATGCCATGTTTGCTTTGCACTGACCAAAGGACAGAAGGCAGAGTTGGAGGTGGCAGAGTTAAAGATGTTGAGATTCTCTTTGGGAGCGACGAGGATGGACAGGATTAGGAACGAGCACATCAGAAGTTAGAGAGGCCAGATTGAGATGGTTTGGACATGTGCAGAGGAAGGACAGTGAATATACTGGTAGAACGATGCTCAACATGGAGCTACCAGGCAGGAGGCAAAGAGGAGATTCATGGATGTGGTGAGAGAAGAAGATGCAGAAAAAGGGGGGCGGAAGATTCACTGTGGCGACTCCTAGAAAAAAACTAGGTAAAATTGACTTTGTGTCAAAACTTCTTCTCTCTAAAGTTTTTTAAAATCAGTTATCAGAAACTGTGGACAAGGTGACAGGCTGTATCATAACACAGTGTAATAGCCATATAACGCCAGCCTGGAGACTAACTGTTGACTGTCCCATCCTTGCATTTCTTTGCTGTCCTTGCTGATCTAAAGGTAGTTAGAGAGCAGTTAAATATACACTTAACCAGCTAATTTACCCTGGCATAAATAGCAGTGCTATTTTTTTTTCGGTTCGTCGTTATTTTCCTCCTAATTTGTAGATATGTAGTCATAGAGCATCACAGTGCACTGTGTTTCTCTTTAATGCTAAATTTTGAACAAATTGACTTTTTTTTCCCCCCTTTGCAATCAAACAATGTAGAAGCTGCCATGTTGTCGTCCATCCTCATCTGTATATTTGGGTTTCTGTGTGCGCACGTTCCTCAACTATTGACAGGGCTGCACTGATGGGAGGAATCAAGCATTTGGGATGTCCATTGGCCCACAACATATGAGTCTCATTAATTCAAACAAAACTTATATTAGCCACATTGGTATTATAAAAGATCCATTTTTAGCTCATCAACTTCTCCTCTTGAAACAGCTTCATTGACAAACTTTCTCATTGCTAATTAGCTACTACTACTACATGCTGTTTTATTATGCTAAGGCAGTTAGCCAGCTTCACCCTGCCAGTAACACAAAACAAAAAAAAAAACATGTAAGGAAAAGAAATAAATCTACTCATTATAGTTGTTTTTAGTTCCTCGTTCAGAGGCAATTACAGATGTTTGTTTAATGCTAAAGCTGCATTTTTCTCACATTGCTGTGATTTTTAAAAAAAATAAGAAACAATGAAACAGAGAATGGAAGATGTGATGAAGCGTCTAGCACACGGGGGAATCCAGCTCGTGTTTTTTTAATTGTTATTTTGCCTTGTGACTCTGCATCATGGCCGTCTATAGCTGCTGTGTGACTTGCAATCGAGCGCTTGTGATTATCTGAGGGAGAAAATGGCAGTAACTGCAGAGCAGAACTCACTGGGGATCACAAGTCTTCCTTAATAGTTAATTTGCCTTGTGATTTCACAGGAGAAGTCCGGGGTGGTCTGTGTCAGCAGCGGTGTGGGAGTTAACAGACGGTTTCAGGAGACACAGGGGACCGTGTGTCTTGTTTTTATTACTCTTTTGCATGATAAATTTGCATTTTATCAGGGTTTTAAATACAGGGAAACATGGGAAAAACTTAAAGAAAGCATCTCATAATACCTGGAGCATAGATACTTTTTTTTTGCATGGGACAGCATCATTTTGACAAAAAAAACCCCTTCACAACACTTATTAAAAAGGTTAAACATGGAGAAAATTCCACATCCTGATTACTGGGAGCCAACGCTACTGACATTCTGTCCAAAGAACCTAAGCAATTAAAGATGTTATAGAAGAAAAACAGCTTTGAAAAATAGCACAAAGTGCCACCGATTCTATTGGTTTTCAGGTGAGAACAAAAAAGTATTTTATCATCAAATTTGAGAGCGACCTGTGCGAGTAGCTGACTGATCTTCATCTGATGCCACAGACGGTGCTGCTGTTTTCTCAAGTACAGACTGAGCTCGGTGAGATTTGTTTTAATTAATCCAGATCCGGAAATCACTCAATAATTTCACGTGGTGAGTTATCAACGAAACCTGTGATCTTTATTGAGTCATACCGACGAGAGACATCCGTTACGCTCATTGCTGCTGCTCTCTCAGCAGAATTGTTTCCCCAGAGCTGTTATAATTGGGAACGTAATAGGCAGTGAAGATAAGAGTAAGGATCAGGCATGCGCCAGTGACTTCCTATTTCATTACGTGTAACCATGGTGACGCAGTGGTTACGATCGCTTACTTTGGAAAGTGAAAAACGATGATTTTAGTTTGATGAAAGACTGGGGAGTCCACACAGGTCTCCACCATCGGTTAGAGGTCTACACAGACACTGTCTGACCGCCTCTATTCGAACGACGTCTGACTGCCTTCTGTTTCCCAATGGGAAGACCTCAAAGTCAGTCGCAATTATAGAGTCAAACCTGATGGGGGAAAGTCGAATTGGACACACATAACTAAGAAAGTTGTGAACTAATTTCGAAGAAATTTGGTGTGAACCTTTAGTCTGACACATGGAGGGCGTGGTTAACTTCTGGTGATGATCTGGGTCTGGATGTGGATTCTGGATCTGGATCAATTTTGGTATATTTTACAGATAAAGAGATCTTGAGATGATCTGGATTTTTGCTGCTGTTGTTGTTATTTAAGTCAGTCTATTTTTATTATTGACACTTCTGTCACACGACGATGTTGCTTCTTCTTAACTAATTGCCAGCAAATCTTGTCATTGTGTGTTATTAAGTTAATAATGCAGTATATGTCCAAGTTTCTGAAGGCTTTATGTCACAATCATGTGTTGATCGTTGTATTATCTCATGATTACAGCTTCTGGTGATAAAATGTTATTTTATCTTATCAAGATAATTTAAAAAGAATGGACCAATACACACACACACACACACACACACACACACACATTTATCTGTAAAGCAGATCTGGGAATTTTAAAGAAAACTGTATGAACTTTTGCCATTTCTAATAATGTTTTCCCTTGTAATTTGATATGAGAATATACACATTATGGCTAATTACTGTTAACAATGGATGTAACAGTAGTTTGTTATTCAGTGTTTTTTTCACGTAATGAACTAAATGGTAAAATTTTATGTTAGAGCTGTAAGTTTGTTGTAAGTTTAACCAACATTTGCCACAAAATTATAACTCATTGATGCAGTGTTCAGTTTAAAAATAAATTTAAAGAGAAAATCTGTGCACAGATTTCAGCAAAGATGTTGATCATGGCGAGAAGCACAACATTCCTGCAGTTGTTTGAAATACAAATTCTCAAACATTCATTCTAGTTAAAAGTAAACTCTTCAAAAATCTGTGTAGCTGTTGTTTGAAAAGCAGGTGCAGGCTCCTTTCACAAATCATCATTCTTGTCCACAGTTGTCAAAAAGGCGGGACAATATTGAATGAACAACTGATACTATGTCAATAGCATGAGGTTTTTTGGGTTCCACATGAAGTGTTGTTAATATGTAAGACTGAAAAGCTGATGAACGCCATGTTGGAAAAGCTGATCGCCACAGAAGACTTAAACAGCATAAAAATCCCATTTCCCATGTCAACAGATGAACCATTGTTGTGGTTATAGTCACACTGGATAAGTTCCAGCAATGTTGCTTTATTATAGTGTGGCAGCTTTTTGCAGCTCAGTGTGAACGTGGCTAATTATAATGTTCAGGGTCTGTACGTATGTGCTGGGAGGAAACTAGTGATTGCAGATGGGATCTTTCCTTCTCACCAACTTATTAAAGAGCGATGAGGTGAAGTGAGTAGACAGAATTTAAAACAAAAATAAAAGAAAAGGTTTTATCACAGTCTGGAATCTGGATATATTTAAGAGCCAATTAGCTGCCACTCGATATTAGGAAGTAGGTAAGTGCAGACTGTGGATATAATAATGAATAATGTGACATTTGGATAAAATGTCTCTTCTTCTAAAATGTCCTTCCATCAGCAGTAGGATCCAGCATTCAAATAATCAAATGTCAGGTGGTGGTCTCACGTCAGTTATATTAAAATCACATTAATAATGTTTTTACTTATATTTTTAGATTCCTCAAGGAGAAGTACTCAGCGCGGACATGGAAAGTCATTAAATTGAATGAAACTGCAAATGAAAGATTAATATGAAGATGAAAAAGCACTTCATCCAGTCCTCTTCTTTTCCCTCCAGGTGGACCCCATGTTCACGGTGCCAGCTCCCCCTGCTCCTGGTCACCCTGGTGCCCCTGGATCTTCTCTGCCCTCGGCCCCCTCTTTCTCCCCTCAGGCCCTGCCTACCTCTAACCCCAAGCAGCTGGCGGTGAGAACAAGGTCGGTAGGCACCAACACCCAGGATGGAGGCGTCTCAGGAGCACTGGAGGGCGATTCGGCCTGTCTGGGGCCCTGTCAACCCGGCACCAGCGTCAACCTGGAGGGCATCGTCTGGCATGAGACGGACGAAGGTGGGGAGTACTTCAATATCTCAGAACAGGAGTAAAATACTCAGTAAAATACTAAAGGAATCACAGGGTTGTAATTTTTTTTAACAGATATAGCTGTTACGTTTTTTTTTGAGTCCACTTTCCAAGGGTAATTCAAAATGCCGCCAGTGATGTAAATTGGCTAATTTATAGTGTAAGACTTAAAAGAAAATGCCATTTTTTTCACGTTTTCAAGCGTATATCCCCCCAAATGCAGAAGTAGATTATTTCAAAATGTAAAAATAGATTTGCAAATGTGTAAAATTAGCGAAAATCCCAGAGAAACTAGCCAGGCAGTAAGCTGACCCGACAGCTTTTAACCTGTCAGTTTAAATCAGCCTTAATATACATTCTGAATTTAGTTCAACTTTGATTTCATTTTAAAACAATGTCCCTGTCCCTTTTTTTCTATTTTTAGAAAAGATAAGCTTCATTTGTCAAGTACCCAGTAATACATATTACACTTCACAGTGAAACGTGTGATTTGTTTGCTGTTTATTGTTTTCATGCTTGACCCGTGTTGAAACTTTGGTGATGATGTGGATCTTTTGTGCTGCTGGGTTGCGTTACGTTAAACTTCAGGTCGGTGCGCTGGAGCACTATGTGATGACACTTTGGATAAGTCACCACATATACAATTGAAGTCTGGATTTACGTGGATGTGAATCGTTTGTGTAATACCTTTTGTAACTTTTATGTTGTTACTGGTGACTTCCGCAAAGGTATCAAGAAACTGATTCAGTCATATAAATCATGAGAGTGTCTGGAAAGTGGCGTGATGTAGTCCGAGGTGTCAAACATGGGTAAATAAAACACCCAACAAGCCTCAGTGCCTCAGCGAAAGCCAAGATGGTGGACATGCATCAGTAACTTTACTTGACTTTGACAAGACTGTGTTATCCGTGGACGTGCTGAAAATCCCAGACTTACCCTTCAGTGCACTCTGTCAGGTGTATGTGTGTGTGTGTGTGTGTGTGTGTGTGTGTGTGTTTTTTTTTTTTTCTAAATTTACATCATTTTCAAATTTAAGGGTGAGTGGCTAGTTTTTTCTCTCTAGTATGTGATTCCACATATATTAAACAGACAGGAAACCACATTTATATGAATAAAGATGGAAAATGACTGTTCACTTCTCCCAATTCTACAACAGTTAACATCAGATCTGCACTGGTGATGCCGGAGCGTTTGCCAATCACAAGCAGATATTTTCAACCTAATCTTTATTTCCATTTCTTTTAGGCTGTAAATATCTTCCTGAAAATGACTCCCTTGGGGAGTTTTATTGCTTGGACCATTTAGCTGGACAAGGCTATACAAGTCAACGTTGGCTTTATTCCAAAGTAATGTCTGATTTTTTTAGTAAATTACCACAGCATGGAAGAAATAGTCTAGAATAAATCTTCATAAATTTGTTTGTCTTTGGTAAATATCAGAAAACAGGGCCCCCTTCGGCAATTGACTGGTCTTGTCTGGGGTGCGCCGTCAGCGACAGGAAGTGACCTTTACTTCCTTGACTCATGTCCTGTCTGATAACAGTGAGGAAGCAGGATTTATAGCCTGTACTGGAAACAACCACAGGGAGGCAATTGAGATGTTTTTGCTTCTATATCTTCAATCTTTCAACTCTAAACAGTCTGTTTAAACTGTTTACTGAATGCAGCCTGAGTGAAAGCTGCCCTGAAAATGGTTTTTTCTGGTCCTCCTCATTAAAGTTTTAGACAGTGTTGTTTGCAGGGGAGACTCTGTTTAGAAGGTGCAGGGAAGTTTCTGACGGCTCAGAGAAAACAATCTGTCTGGGCTTCAGGTAAATATTTCTGCCAATTTAGAAGTGAGTGTTCAGGTTTGACTGTTTCTGAAATGAGACTTACCGTCCCTGCTAGAAATCCAAAAGCATTGGCTGTTGGATTGAATAATCTCAAAGCTGTTTCCAGAAAGTCTTAGTCAGTGGTTATAGCAACACTACACCACTTCCATCAAAAATCCCTAAACCTGTCTTTTCTGTGTACAGTGGAAGCTTCTTGAGTCATAGTAGATTGACGTCCACCCAAACACCCGTTTATGCCGCTGTCCTGTTTCCTTGGGTCAAAAATCCAAAGAAGGAGGAATTTTATTATCTATTATTTATCACATTTGCACATCACGACTTCTTCACTATGGGTGTTGAGGCAAGCAGATGCAGGAAAATTGCCCTTTCCTGCTGTGTGGAGTGCAACAATTGCAAGGATTGTCGCTCCATCAACGACAGGCTGATAGTACAACTGTGGTGAAACAAAGTGAGCGAGACACAGTGAAGAAGCAGCAGCAGTTAGCGACTAGTTAGGAGTCCAGCAGTGTTTTAAATGTTATTTAAGAAGCTACTGTGTCAATAAACCTGCTGTGTGCTGTTTCGCTGCTGCTGCTGGCAGCGAAGGAGTTAATCATGAAGCACATCTCCCCTGTTCCCACACAGACACAGAGCAGGAAAATGCCAACACTGATGTTCCGTCTGCAGTCAGTGCTCACAATCTGACAGACAAAAGGGAAAAATCATCATTCTGAATGTCCGTCCTCCTCTAATAATTTTAGTATCGATCCATTAACGAAAGCTTAGATGCAACGAGGAGGTGCTGGCTGTTAATTGAGCCGGTAGAACGATGGGGGAGGAGAGAAGCCCTCAAACGCAACTGGCGAAGGTGTTTGCCCCGTTTATAGTGCACAAAATACCCCTTGTCCATGGGGTCCAGTCGGGCCCGAAAAGGAGACATGGGTCCGTAAGGCCCACGTGAGGGTCAAAGGCAGGGGGTCAAAGGCAGGGGCCTTGGCGGTCCGATCCCCGGTTGCTGAAGCTGGCTATTGGAACATGGAATGTTACCTCTTTGGTGGGGAAGGAACCTGAGCTTGTGCGAGAGGTTGAGAGATACCGGCTAGATATAGTCGGCCTAACTTCAACGCACAGTTCGGGTTCTGGAACCAGTCTTCCTGAGAGGGGTTGGACTTTTTTCTATGCTGGAGTTGTCCCAGGTGAGAGGCGGAGAGTAGGTGTGGGCTTATTAATAGCTCCCCGTTTCTCAGCCAATGTGTTGGAGTTTACCCCGGTGGACGAAAGGGTTGCTTCCCTGCGCCTTCGGGTTGGGGAACAGGTCCTGACTGTGGTTTGCGCATATGCGTCAAATAGCAGTTCAGAGTACCCACCCTTTTTGGAGTCCTTGGAAAAGGTGCTGGAGAGTGTTCCTATTGGGGACTCCATCGTCCTGCTAGGAGACTTCAACGCTCATGTGGGCAATGACAGCGAGACCTGGAGGGGTGTGATTGGGAGGAACGGACTGCCCGATCTGAACCCGAGTGGTGTTCAGTTATTGGATTTCTGTGCTAGTCACAGTTTGTCCATAACTAACACCATGTTCAGCCATAAGAGTGTCCATAAGTGCACTTGGCAACAGGACACCCTAGGTCGACAGTCAATGATTGACTTTGTAGTCGTATCATCCAATCTGCGACCATATGTGCTGGACACTCCGGTAAAGAGAGGAGCAGAGCTGTCAACTGATCACCACCTGGTGGTGAGTTGGATCAGGTGGCAGGGGAGGAAGCCAGACAAACCAGGCGGGCCCAAGCGAATAGTGAGGGTCTGCTGGGAACGTCTGGCTGAGGACCCTGTGAAAATGGTCTTCAACTCCCACCTCTGGAGGAGCTTGAACCACATCCCGAAGGTAGTGGGGAGCATGGAATCTGAGTGGGCCGTGTTCCGTGCTGCCATTGTCAAGGCGGCTGCTTTGGTGTGGCAGACAGGCGTGGTGGTTCCCCTTTTCAAGAAGGGGGACCAGAGGGTGTGTTCCAACTACCGGGGATCACACTCCTCATCCTCCCTGGGAAGGTCTATACCAGGGTTCTGGAGAGGATAGTCTGGCGGCTACTTGAACCTCGGATTCAAGAGGAGCAATGTGGTTTTGGTCCTAGCCGTGGAACCCTTGACCAGCTCTATACTCTCATGAGGATACTGGAGGGGGCATGTGAGTTTGCCCAACCAGTCCACATGTGTTTTGTGGATCTGGAGAAGGCTTATGACCGTGACCCTCAAAGTGTCCTGTGGGGGGTACTCCGGGAGTATGGGGTAGTTCGCTTTTTGTTACGGGCCATTCTGTATTGTCGGAGCCAGAGCTTGGTTCGCATTGCCGACAGTAAGTCAGACTCGTTTCCAGTCAGGGTTGGTCTCCGCCAAGGCTGCCCTTTGTCAACGGTTTTGTTCATAATTTTTATGGACTTCCAAACTTCCACCAACACAGCTAAATTCCCTACTACATGCAGTATGGTTACATCTCAAGGTCACTTTTGTTTTTTTATGTGAGCTCATACTTCATCCCTCTACTAGACTGTGTTATCAGTTTTTACCATTTTTTTGGGACATTACTGATTATGATTTTTAGGTCACATTTATTTGGATCAAAGAGTGACATGAATAGGGCTGTTGCAATAATCACAAAAATGGGTAATTGCGGTATTAACAAGCTGACCGAAGTGGATGGCAAGTTACCATCACTGTCACATGTGACTTCATGTTATGTCAAGCCTCTGGGGGCATGTGAATTTACGGTAAACAAGCCCTTCAGTCCCAACCATTCCCAAGAGCGTCTGGGCAATACCAAACTCACCCGTTACCTAGAGGAGGACCTGATAGATTCTAAGGCAGACCCACTCGGCTGGTGGCACAGCAACCAGGGGGGATCTCCTCCACTCTCCAAAAGCGCCCACTAGTACGAGTGCCACAGGCAACACCGTCACTCCTCTCCGCTCAATATGTTGGTTTTTATCACACCGAAGAAGATCAGGAAAAAAGAAAAAAAGCACGGGTGTAGTGCTCTTACTACGCACCTTTGCCACATGTGTTCTGCATTTAATTAAAGGATAAATGTTTTTAAAACTGTCATCCGTATTTTTTTTTTCAAAAGATGTGTAAGCAAGTATAAAACAAAAGAAACATTGTGGGGAAGTCTTTACAAAAAAAAAAATCCAATGGGTGAGGTGCAATAATATCACATATCGTGCAATTAAACACCGTTGATCACTGCAAGGGAAATTCTGTCACCGCAAAGGAGATTATGTTTTCGGTGGGTGCCGTTTGTTTGTTTGTCTGTTAGTAGGATTGCACAAATAGCACTAGTTAGATCTGTCATTTCCTTTTGAAGACATATCCAAAAAATATTTCCAAAAATATAACCACATTAGCCTCTCATTAACAGTCAGCGTTTCTTTATTGATTTTAAACGTGACCAGCTGCAGTGTCTCTACCTCACGATGAACAAAATGTTAAAACGCTAATGTTGAATGTTTTTTTTTGTTTTTTTTTTTGTGGAACACACAATGGCGCCTTGATTGGTTTAATCGGCAATTCACTCATGATTTATTCTGGAGAACAACCAGCCGTGTTCAACCATCAATTTTACGTATTTTATTTAGCCATTACATTCCACCACAGTCAGACCATCCCCTTTCACTACTTCTTTATAGAGAAATCCTAGATTATAAAAGCTAAATATTTGGATGCAGTTGGTCGCCAAAAAGACTCCCAAAGTTGGGGGATTCTAAAAACATATGGTCAAATTGATGTTATTTTTATCGTTTCAGACACTCCAAGAAATATAAAAAAAAATTACTTTACTTTTACTATTTTTAATCACGACTGGATGTCCTCATAAGGGCAGTTTTGGTGCTGAGCTGCACTCACATCATGAGTCCAACGCAGAAGGAAAAGCAGAACCAGCAATTTGTCCAGCGCTACAAAACGGCACCATGGGAGTGCCGGGCAATGGATTAGACGGCCCGATGATTCATCCACAGATTCTGACGCCACTGCACTTTGATAGTTTGTTAAGGAGGACAGCGCTCAGCACCGCGGCCTCTCAGCGGAGGTGTAATACCTTACTGCAGGCTGCTAATGAATAAATCCCACCGCTCGGTGCCCATCTCACTCTGCCAGCCGCAGGGCCTCTGAAGAGGAGTGTTGAGTTTGGTGGAGAGGTGTTTGTTTCCCAGCCCAGTATTAATTAACTGTAGCTACTCACTCTGCAAGAGGGGGAGGAAGAAGAAGAGGAAGATAAACAGAATAGACAGGGAAATATAACCTAGAATGAAGAATGTTGCTGAACTGGCCAGAGCAATGGAGAGGAGAGAGGAGCGAGGATAGGCGAACAGTGCATCTTCTGCTTCAGACTAAACCTGAATGGGGATCCAGACAGGCCAAACAGGCATGATTAAACCTTGAAAAACTCAATTAAAATGTTGCTGTGTGGACTTTGAGAACCTTAAACAAGTGAAAAGAAAGAAAACAAACACTGGAAGGCACAAAATGTAAACGACCAATACAGCATTACTTGGAATAAAACTCCCATGTTCAGGCAAACGCCATCGATGGCCGCACAGTTACATAACATTCTTAGATTTTAAAATGTGGTGCCGAGCACAAAAGAATCTGTGAGAACCCTGATTGTTGATTGAGCATTTGAGTCATTAAGCAGTCATTTGCTAATCTGCCACATTTTAAGAACAGTTTTAATTGTAAAAAATAAAAGAAATTTGACAATATTTTTAATTTGCGTTGAAAAATGCACATAGTGAGAGACAATTCTGCCTTAAATGTGGCAGATTTTTTCATCTGCTGCAATGATTTATTTTTGAGTTTAGCTTTCGGGGGAGACATTAGATGAAGTGCTTCAGATTGGACTGGATCGGTGAAAAGCCGCTGCTGTCTGCAGGATCCAAAGCGTCTGAGGGCCATTTAGCTGTGCTGCTCAATCAGGAAGAGGAGAAGAAAATGAATTGATGAAACCTTTGCTGCGGGTTTTTTGAAATGTAAACAGACTAAGATGATTTTGTTTTCAGCATTCAGTAGAACAACACCTGAGATTAGACCTGGGTTATTTCATGTCTTTAATATTAATTTCATTTGCTTTCTGCTACTCCTGTGATGCAGAGCCGAATACAAATTACAGTCTCATCCTGACTTTGTAAATTATAAATGTGGGATTAACAGAGTAGAAGGCTGTTTGCTTACAAAAATTCAGGAGTTTTATTTTGTTTGCACCATTAAATCAGTTCATTGTTTACGTCATAGTATTGTAATTTAATTCTTTGTTAGAAGCTGAAGTTTTTGATGCATCTCACAGTGTGAAGAAGATACGGATTCACAACAAACAAGTGTGTTTGTAAGATGCTATCGAAAATTATCGTCAAACTCAGTTTGGTCCTTTATGACGGAGTTTTAGGGCCACACTGAAGAATTTTTTTTTCAGATTTCGAGAATAAAGTTTAAAGTTTATAAGAAAAATTTTTTTTTTACAAGAATTAAGTCAGAACTTTACAAGATTTTATGTGGAAATAAACAAAACAAGCAAGTGTTTGGACAGCTTCCAAAAAGGCAATTTCCTCCAAGTCCATGTAGTTTTTTCTTCGAATGAAAGAAGTTTCTTGCAAATTCTTTTCAAAGTCCTGTTACTGATGATAATGTAGTGCTGATGTGCCAAAAGATGAAGAATTTCCCTGTTTGTGAAACTTGTACTGAAGTGAAACTTGTATTGAAGTAAAACTTCACAAAAGTTCTCCACTACCCTCATGATGGTGCCGGGGATTGATCTTCATATATCTGCCCTCTAAAGTAACCCACTATAATTCTGACCTTTTTTCCTCGTAATATTTTGACTTTTTTTCACATAGAATTATGACTTTATTCTCATAATGTTTCAACTTTTTTTCTTGTAAGTTTACAACTTTATTCTCCTCATATTTTAACTCTGAATTTTTTTTTTTCTCAGTGATGATGTTTGCAGATGACACTGTGATCTGTAGTGAGATCAGGGAGCAGGTGGAAGACAACCTGGAGAGGTGGAGGTATGTGCTGAAAGAAGAGGAATGAAAGTCAGGCACAGCAAGACAGAATACATGTATGTGAATGAAAGGGAGACAAGTGAAAAAGTAAGGTTACAGGGAGAAGAGGTGGAAAAGTTTGAGTACTTATGGTCAACTGTTGTGAAAGGAAAGGTTTACAGAGTATAGTGAGAACAGCTGTGTTGTTTGGTTTCTCTTTGGGAGTGACAAGGATGGACAGATTAGGAACGAGCACATCAGAGGGACAGCACAGGTCGGACGTTTTGGAGACAAAGTCAGGTCGTGTTCAGACCTCATAGTTTGCTTCCTTGGTGCGGACCAGATGCAAATTGGACACACTGTTTCATTTTTCAGCTTGTTGGTTCACGTTCACAAAGGCAAATCTCAAGCTGACTTTAATATTTTAGAAAAAAGTCACGTGCCCGGAATTCCGTTCTATTATCAGTCAGACGGTTAAGCACGTAAAAACAAAAAACCCTCACACTTTCTCCTGCAGTGATTTTGTGCGGATCGGGTTCACACCAGTGATGATCTGCTACAGAGTTTGCTTGCAAGCAGTCGGAGACCACATCTTTCAAGCAGATCCGAATCCGGTTGTTTGGTTCGCACCAGAGGTCTTGGACTGCGTTCAGACCAACAGAAACAAACCACACCAGGGGGGTGAACGCTCCAGGGTTCAGTTCAACTGCACTAAACAAGGCTGTTGTGAACACAACCTTAAAGAGGCCAGATTTAGATGGTTTGGACATGTGCAGACGAGGGACAGTGACTATATTGGGAGAAGGATGCTCGGCATGGAGCTACCAGGCAGGAGGCAAAGAGGAAGACCAAAGAGGAGATTTATGGACATGGTGATAGAGGATAGGGAGAGATGGAGGAGGATGATTCGCTGTGGCGTCTCCCAGAAAAAGCTAGGTAAAGCTGAAAGAGGAAGAATACTGTAGCACTGAGTAACAGCATGTATAAATAATGTGATACATACAATGTAATATAAAACCAAACGCTAACATATAAACATGCAGTATTTATTTTGAACAGGCTGGAGGGATGAAGGAGGGATAAATATGATAAAGTGGATTCAGTCTGAACAGGCTGACAGGGTGGACGGAGGAGGGGAAATGGACGGAGTGGCAACAGAAAGGTTTTGTTTATATTTCTGTGCTAGTGGGGGCAGAGGGATGGAGAGGAATATAAATGCATGAGTTGGAAACAGCGGGATGAAGAAGGATGTCAGATCCAGAGAGAGACATGACAGACTTGTGTTTTTCATCCTGAGGAGTCGGCTGTGCTGCTCGGGGACTGTCGCTCAGGAGGTGGAGGGATTACCGGAGCACCCTTTCGCGGAAGGATACGAGGAGAAGATGCCGGTTGCATGTTAATTAAGCAGAATACTAATTGGAAAAGCAAAAGGGAGATGTCGGCACCACCATTTCAGACTCCCCCCCCTCTCCTCCCTGCTTCCTCTCTGCATGAGACCAGAGTCTACTGAGCGCTAATCAGGTGGTGATTGGCTGGGCTGTCAGATGAGCTCCATGTCTGTCTGACTGGATGCTAGAGATATAATTATTTTAAGGATTGTAGCCATTTATTGTTACTTTTCCTTAAAGAAGTATTGCATTGTTAAAAGAATTAATATTCTGTGGCAAAGTTAGAATAAAACTGTTTAGTTAGTGTTTTTTCTGTATGGTAAAAATCTGCTGCAAACAGCCTGTTAGCTTAGCTTAGCATCAGGACCGGAAACAGGGAAACTGCTTGATTGTCAAAAGGTGGAAAAGCCCACCAACTTTAAAGCTCAGTCAACATTTTGTTGTTCAATCACTGCACAAAACCCTAAATAAACTAGATAACATCCCAAACCTCCACCAAGATTGGGTACTCTAAGGTATCTCGCAATAATGAAAAATGCTCCCTGGACCCAAATCCTGATCTGGATCTCTTTCAAAATTGCAGCACTTGTTCTTTGGGCCAAGGACCAACTGCACAAACATTTTCCAAAAATCTGTGCAACACTTTAATTTATCCAGTTCACAGACACACATAAAAACAGTAAAACAGGAGCTTCCTTGGTGGAAGCACAAAATGTAAACGACCAATACAGCATTTATTGGAATAAAGGTCCAATGTTCACGCAAACTCCATCGACGGCCTCACAGATACATAACATTATGAGAATTTAAAATTTAAAATTTGATAGTTGATTTGATAGTTGATAGTTGATTCATGTTCAATTAAATTTGTTTTAATTGTAAAAAATAAAAGAAATTTGACAATATTTTTAATGTTGTTGAAAAATGCACATAGTGAGAGACAATCCTGCCTTAAATGTGGCAGATTTTTTCACCTGCTGCAATGATTTATTTTTGAGTTCAGCTTTTGGGGGAGACTTATTAGATGAAGTGCTTCAAATTGGACTGGATCGGTGAAAAGCCGCTGCTGTCTGCAGGATCCAAAGCATCAGAGGGCCATTTAGCTGTGCTGCTCAATCAGGAAGAGGAGAAGAAAATGAATTGATTAGACCTCTGCTGCTTGCTTTTTGGAAATGTAAACAGACTGAGATCATTTTGTTTTCAGCATTCTAACTAACTGCACAAAAATTTTCCAAAAATCTGGGCAACACTTTTTAATTTATCCTGTTCACAGACACATAAAAACAGTAAAACAGTAGCTTCCTTGGTGGAGGTAACAACAAATCCAAGCTCGTCACATATTAACGTCACTATTCCATATGTATCACGATACATTAATATACCAAAAGTCTTACCATTGCAGAACTTCCCTTTTGGGACGTTTTGGGAGGTTTCTTTTTACTTTCCTACACACAATGTGAATTGTTTATGCAGTTCTTGTCAAAAAAGGCATTGTTTCTAGATTGAACTAGATGATATTTATTGTTATCAGAGTACTGCGATACACATTTTTTAAATGCGATACAATTAGGGCTTCACAATACATTTATTTATAGGCACTGGGAGCACTTTGTTAAGGCTAGTGAAAAATCATTTTATGTTTTATTACAGAAAAAGTACATAGTGGTGTGAAACACTTTAGGATCCAGCTGAAATTGCTGTTTTTCCCTCACGTCTGCTAGTGCTTTGGTTTCCTGACAACAGACGAGGATGAGGATATTATCTTCAAAGTCTGCTGCATATTCCTGTTATCTTCATATTTGTGGTACTACTTCATTCATTCAAAGCAGAAAATCCAGGCTGTGAGGAAGGACAACATAATTTGGAAAACAATTGAACAATACAGTTTCTGTACGAGCCCTGGTGGTGTAGAGCTACAGAGGCAGTAACACTGTTGGACAGAGCTTAATCTGAAAGTGCATTGGATCTTTTATTCTTTTTTTTTGCCGTGGAATCAGCCTCTGAGTTTAGGAGAATCAGAAGAAAATCAGCAGACAGCAGAGATGTGGTAGGGAGGGTACAAAAACAGCTTGCAGAAGGAATAAATTTTAACCTTGAAGGAGAGGGATTCAGTTTTAATTTTGTTTCGCAGTAAATTTGTTTTGATGTGATGTGCAGTGCGTGAGTAGACCAGATAAGGAAGGAAGAGAGAACGCATTTTCTTCTTTTTCACTGAATGATAGCAAACAAACCCCAAAGTCACTGATCTCAGCGGGCGTGAGGACTTTCTCATTGAAGGGCATTTCTTTGCAAGACGACTGTGGAATTAAAAACAGGCCTTGAAAGATTCTGAATGTCACACAAGTTCTACCAAACATTAATGTTTGCAAAAACACTTACATTCACGACAGTGAGTCAAGAAGCGAGGAGCTAACTAGAATCTTCCCAAGTCCAGGCAGAGTAAGGCTGACTGAAAATAGAACCAGTGAGGCTTTCGGGACGTGAGAGTGAAGAGGACGCTGTCGGCTGCTCAATCCTGAACTGGGACAGTTGAAAAACAGTGACTGAAATGACCTGAAGACATCTTTGAATAAAATCCTCATATCACCAGCACTTTAATAAATAAATGTCTGATGGACACTAATGAACCATTTTACATTTTGTAAAATTTTCCTTTTTTTTTTTTTTTTATATAAAGAAAATCTTTCATATGTGTGACCTCATATATTCACTCCAATCTAATACAAGAAGCACAACTACTATCTCACAGTTTGTCTCAATATGTGCAGTATGACTGTTAGTTGGGCTTGATTTACTGGACGGAAGCGTCCTGCACCAACAGGACGGCCAAGGACCAGCAAGGACACTGTCTGAGCTTCATGGAAATTAGTCCATGAGTACAAGAGTCAGCTCATATTCTGTACATGCCATGTGGACATTATACGACAATTATTATACAAATGCTAATATGTTACTAATGACACTTGCAAAGTTATCCAATTAGTTAAGGAATCACACTTTTTATCTTGTTAACATTATACTTGACGTATTATTTATATACGGTGACACTAATTATGTCCAAATTACTGTAAGCTGTCAACATCGTGACCGAGAAGACACTGCTTTCATTCTACAATCCACCAATGATGGTCCACAAAAAAATCCTGACGATTTGTGTGGGTGGGGCTTAATGTTTTCAAAATGAAACATCAACATGTAGGTGATCTTGCACAAGTAGCTTTTCTTCCTTGGAATTCGTGTCTGGTTCAATCTTGCATGGCTGAATTAATCTGATGTTAGAATGTGACTGTGTGCACCGTTAAGTAGACTAGTTTAAAAGTCAGAAAGATGTCACAGCAGGTATAAATTATCCACTGACTTGATTATGTAACTAGATTCAGTTGATTATCAGCACTTTTCAGCTAAAACATCAATCAAGTAAGTCAAATCAATTGACAGTTTAAATTCACACACTTCGATTCACCTCTTGAGGCCACATTTCTTAAATGATAAATAATAAAAGAAAGGGGAAACAGATAGAGCGTGACTCTTTTTGGCTCCACATTAATCAACTAATCAGCTATCATGTTGATCTTCCACCCCTCGTGTTATGATAAATATGAGTCGGTCACTTTTGCGCCTATGTGTGATTGAGAATTAAGGATGATGTGATATATTTGTCAATATTTGTCAGTAAGAATGAATGTTGTTGCTATAAGTTTAGTTTGTCAGTTGCATTTTGCTGCTCATTTTACTGCCAACTGTGCACACATTAAGCAAAGACCCACACAACATATATACATCCTGTTCTCTGGGAGACTGCAACAAGCATATTTATTTGACAAGTAATGTTTATCTGCATTAGATATAGAATATTTTCTTGGACTTTATGGACTGTAGTGAAAATTCTGCTACAGAATATGAGGCTGCTGTACAATGTAGAAAGAATAATGTATAAAAAGCTACTTTAGGGGGTCATTTAAAGATAATATTGGGAAGATTAAGTTAATCAATCGCATCCATCCGGCTCATTAATGGGATATGTTAGTGTATGGTGATGAAAAGGATAAAAATCTGCCTCGTCCCCGTCCACCTCTTGCTGAAATGAAGGACACACTTGGCAGTGTTACCCAGCTCTAATTTATCTGAGACAGTGTTTTGTGATGGCGGCAGCCATCGAGCTTAATTGAGGATCAAGAAGTCGCGTGTTGCCGTCAAACCTCATTTTAAGGCCTTAATGCAGCCACAATTTGATTTGCTCGACATTGCCGCTGGCACATCACAAAACGGAGGTTAATGGTTTTCAAATGTCAGCCGGGGAGAGCAAAGTGAGCGAGGAAGAGAGAGACGTTTGGGGCAGTCCTCGCATGAGGCCTTAAACCTTGACGTTTTCCCTCCAACCATGAACCTGTCAGGATAGGACGACTGTATTTTCCCCCTCAGATCTTGCTGACTAATAGCAGTTTATGAGCAGTTTTACAGGCTGTAACTGACAAACTGAACCATTTTTGAAGACAGTTTAAGCTTCTTAAAACTCTGTCCTTCAGGTTGACACAGTCTCTTTTATTTCCAAACATTTATTGCTGCTGTTCTCAGACATCTTCTCGTCCATTTAATTCTCTGTCTTCTAAAGTACAATGTGCCACATTGATTTCTGCACAATCATTAGTTTCCTCATTAGACACATGTGATATGTGTGTATCCATCACATGTATCATGTAACGAGGCGAACTTGTATGTGCAAAACATGATGTTGTCATCGAACAAACCATATTCAAGTCCTGAACCTTGCGCTGCTTCCTGACCTTTTCAACCCGACTAATGCAGGTGGATCTGGTTCTAACCACTCCGTCTCTGCCCTGTGACCGATTGACAGGTGTGCTGGTGGTGAATGTGACCTGGAGGAAGAGAACATACGTTGGAACTCTGCTAGACTGCACCAAACACGACTGGGCTCCTCCAAGGTAAGACTGCGATAGTGTGTTCGCTTGAATCAGTTGCTTAGCGTAAAAAAAAAACCAACAAAAAAAACATATTGTTCCCATTACTAATGAAGAGATAGGCTCATAAACAATGAAATGCATCACTTGTCCTCTAAAAACTGTCTGCTGCTGCTAGGTACTTGGTGCACTGCTTTGCAACTGAGATTCCATTACTCGTCTTTAAAGCTTGCTCGCCTATTGTCATTTGTAAGACCGTGTATATCTACACAGCATGGAGGTGGATTTGTAGACAGAAAGGACTGACCAAACAATCAATTAATTCACATGCAAAGGGAAGTTCATCGAACAACAAAGCCTAGTTCACACTACACAACTTTTGACCCGTTATTCCGTCCGATGGACTCGAGGTGGTAACTTTCTGCTACCAAGAGAATGTATTTTTTTGTTGAACGGCTGACTTGTTAAGTAAAGAGCTCTTGTTCAAGACACTGATCCTCTTTTATTTTAGAATCTACATTTCACGGTTTAATTGTTGGTGCAGGTAACGTGGTGGGCACTCTGCTGAGTGCGACTCTGGATTAGTTCCATCTTCAAAAGAGCAATCAGTTTCTTTTACAGTATTACAATAAATCGTGTTTCTGTTGTTGCCACTAATTGAACATGTCCATGAGAGCTTGTGTTCTATTATTCTTATCGATGTGTTTCATTGGTAATGTTAACAGTATATTTAAATTGACAGAATGAGTTACTTTTAAAAGTAGAGCTACCATGTGGCTATAATATTTACTTGATCCCCTGAGATCTTTAAAAATGTAATGGCAACTTGCAGGCTTTAATGAGTAAGGAAGTTTATTGAGTAGTTCTAACTTCTTGATTGTGAAAATATCTGTAAAACTGAATCAGAACAACAAAAAAGTGACGTTTCCCTTGGAATCCTGAGGGCCCCAGCCAAGTTACATTAACTCAGATTTATGCTTATGTTTGTTCCGATGTCAGTATTATCTGATCATGGTATCACATTAATATAGAAGACATTTCTGCTTCCTGTTTGGAGTAACATTTGTTCATTTGCCCTCAGACAGTGGCAGCGGCCATTGACTGCTGTCTTCAGCTCTGAAAACAGGACACAGTTTAGGGTGACACCAAAAATTAGGACACTCCTCTTCTGTTTTTTGGCCGCGAGCAATAAAACAACATGAGCAGTTGATGCTTTGCGTTGTGTATTGTATCGAAAATGGACTAAAGCTGCACCTAACTACGTAACTAATTATTTTAATCATTGATTGATCAGTTATTTTCATGATTTATCTTACTCTATAACTTGCCAAAAATCGGAAAATGGTCATCATTTTTTCAGATCCTAGTGTTTGATCATTTTGCTCAAAAGAAGACTGAGGTGATTATTCGTTTATCGAAATAGATGTCAATAAGTTTTAAAATTGAGATAAAGTGTGCATAGACGAACTTGTCTTTCTGTCTGTCTCAAGTGTCAGAGGTTGAGTGAAACAATCCTGATTTCAGTTCTCTGTAAACACATTTCAATGACAGGCCTCACATTATTATTCATTATTTTTCAGATTGCTGTAATCCCTTGTTTGATTTACCTTGTCTAACAATCAATTCTTATTGGCTTTTATTTTACTGAAATAAAAGTATAAACACTTTAATATGGGTGAAATGATTAATCATTAAAGCAAAATGGGTTTAGTTGCTGCTGTTACGTGATGAGCTGTAAAAAAATTAAAATTCTCTCTCCACTCTGCATCCCAACTGTTTTACAAATGGAGAGTGGTTTTTGTAATTGCTGAGTGGAAAATGTGACAGTCCCTCCACGCAGGACCTAAGCCTCTCAATTATTGCTTCTGTATGTGAATGAACGCTGTCATGGCAATTACAGCTTAATCTCAGAAAGCAAGGCCTAAATTGCTTTTTTTTTTTTTCACGTGCACTGTTATCACTGCAGATGTTTGTCAGTAGTGAGTGAATGTGGTTTTATTTTAGGCACCAATTCAACTAGATTAAAATAAATCCTCTTTGATGAAGCATTATTTGCCTTTGAATGACCAGGCACCAGAAAATAAAAGAGACAATGATTGAATTTAGACCTCTTGAGATTATTCGATTGATAGATTAGATCAGTCTCAAATTTCAAACAGAAGGATTCACAAGTGCATTTTGGGATTTGTACGTAAATTACTGTGCAAAATGATTTTTCAATGCTTGCAAAAATATTTCTCATTCTATATAAGTGTAAAAAGAATCTACTTATAAAGTGTTTCTCTTTATTATCTGTAGCCATTCAGACTTCTCCACCCTTTCATCTGTGTGGGTGCATTCATCTTCACACATGGGGGGGGTTTTAGCCAATTTCAGGCAATCACATGAATGCGTCTGCACAGCAGTTCCTGATATGAGACTGTTATGTTAAAAAAAATCAATTACAAACATCATAGGAAAAGGGAGATATCATTTTGAAATCACAGTGGGGAACAAGAAATGTGTTTTGCAGTCTGCTCAAAACAGTCTTTTCAAGGGCAGTGATGAGTTGTAATTAATTCACTTTAATGTCCGCACAGATGCTGTGTTCAGGGTCCACCATTGAAAATATAGCCTAGACTTTATGGACAAATAATAAACAATATGAAGCAGTGCATTTATCCCAGACAGGTTTTTATATAAACAGCACTGTGTGAGCGTGGAAAAGCACCTCCAGTGTTAAGATGTGAGGCACTTCAGTAAACAGCATCGACAGACTTCAAAGGGGAAGGAACAGTGTGTGAATACAAAATCCCTCAATATCAAATTCATAGATAACTGTGGATTGCAAAAGTTTTTTCATGTTATAAAAAGAGAGACAGACTTTGTACCAAAAACAATAAATCAATTTTTAACCTTGATGCCTTGGTGAATTGGTCCACATGAGCCTTGAATGATAATCTGTTATCTTCCATGGTTTTTGTGCGATGGTACAAGAGTTCAGTTTGTTCTTGGGGTAAAACTGTACAAGAACAATCCAAGAGCAACAGTCTTCTTATGGGCTTGCTGACTTGATGTGTGTTTCACTTGAAATGTTGACATGAAATTGTAAATGGGAAACAAATTGATATACGATGCAAAGTGAGACAGGATGAAATAAGTTAAGATACAATTCGATATGATGTGTTGAAGGCTCCTGTGGTCCATTAGTTGTCAATCATTTTTCACAACATTGACGCATGGATGAAACTGTAATGAAAATGATGGATTCCCTTTTTGGCTGGAACGCTCTGGGGTATAAACTGTTTTATAAGTTCAAATTCAACATTAATGAAAGAAGTGCATTGAGTCATTTTTTTATACTCACATGAAGTATTGGGTGTTACAGCTAAGTGAATAAATCTTTTCACAGTTTAGCCTATCAAACCTCTTTTAACTCGATAGATGGTCACCAGGCACTGTACCAGAGCGATGGTGCCAAAAGTGACTAACACTGTGTAGAATCTCATTAAGTGTGTTGTGACAGTAACCTATTGAAGCTTGAGTGAAAACTATGCCATTATAGGCACAAGTATAAAAGTGTTTTATTGTCCTTTTTATGAGGAATTACATGCAACCTTGAGAAAGCATGAGACAAGAGGAAAAAGTTATCCAGATATAAGATCGTTTTGTATTAATCTCACTGTATTGTTGGGCTGAGATTTTTTGATTTAAAATGTATTCCCGTTTTTTGTATTTAGGGTGGTTGTTTTTGTTTGCTTGCTTATTATTTTTGTATTGTTATAAGAAGCTGCCGGAAGTTGTGTATATACAGTATACATACATATATGTATATATAATGTGATGGTGTCTTCTAATATGGGATGTGTCGGTGTACTGATATACATTGTTTTAGTTTATTGTACACAATATATAGGATATATAGAATGCATCACAAAATGACTCTTTTGTCTCATCTCTGAAGTGTCTCCAGGCTGCAAAGAAGTGATTATTGAGAGACATTTCATAATCTTTATCCAATCTCATCCTGTGTCCAGGTTTTGTGAGTCTCCGTCCAGTGACCCTGAGATGCCAGGTGGGCGCGGCAGGGGGAAACGGATGCGAATAGCCATGGCCGAGAGGCCCTGCATTGAGCCAGCCTCTGCTGCCAAAGTCAGAGGTCTATCGCAGCACCGGAGCCGTGGAGGTAGTGTGGCTGGGACC
This sequence comes from Mola mola, assembly GCA_001698575.1. NCBI lineage: Eukaryota > Metazoa > Chordata > Actinopteri > Tetraodontiformes > Molidae > Mola > Mola mola. The sequence continues at coordinate 6,590,133 of KV751322.1, read as the reverse complement.
ACTGCACCCATCCACAGTAAGGGGCGGAGAGGAAGCCTGAACCTCATCAACAGCAGCTGCCGCACACCACCTTCTTTCTTTACTGTGGAGGAGGTGAAACCTGCCAACAGCACCTCCTCTCTTTCCTCTGGGAAGCGAAAGAACAAGCCACCAGCTGACCTGGACCTCAGCTTGGTCTCAGATGACATTAAAAATGGAAACGGGAAGAGGATCCGAGCCAAATCCCGCAGTGCCCCATCCACACCGCAGGGAAAATCTGATCCTTCGTTCATGGATCCAGGAGGAGGTTGTGCCTCGTCACCACCTCCCCCGCCCATCCTCATCGACTGCCCCCACCCCAACTGCACTAAGCGCTACAAGCACATCAATGGTCTGCGCTACCACCAGACTCATGCACACTTGGAGGCTGAGGAGCAGAGGAAGCCTGAACTGGAGCCCATGAAGGATGGCGAGAGTGAAGAACGACTATCAGACTGTGAGGACACCATCACAAACATGACATATGACCTCTCAGAGACAAACAACTCAAATGCCAACAGCTCCTCTAAGAAACCTGCACCTCTGTACAAGGTGACCACAGTGGGGTCTCCTAAGAACAGAAGGCTACTCCTCAGCACTGACCATACGCCCACAGCCAATTCCAAGACCAGAAGAACCTCACTGCTGAAAGATGGGCTGATTGATGACCTTAGCAATTTGCCCATCATCTCTAACATGACTGTGGTTCTGGAGAACTGCATGGTACCAGACAGGAACTCCACAGTAGAGATGCCCAAGCTAGAAGCGGAAGGTTTGATTGACAAAAAGGGAGGTTCAGGTGACAAGGGAAAGAAGGCCAATGGGAAGGTAGAGAGACTGTCTAAGTCACGAACAAACCGGCCAATTGCTCCTGCCCCTGCCCCTCCAAAACTGATTGCCATACCCAACACAGCCTATCCGTCTGGCACAACGGACATTGCCGCCTCACAGCAGCCTTCACCTATGGCAGCGGTAGGCCTCACCAGTAAAAACCTACCCCTTAAACCCATCAAACCAAAGCTCAATATTGTTGTGGAACCAAGCCTTGTCAAAACAACCCTGGTCACCTGCAGCAAAGAGACCAGGAAGAAAGAGAAACGGAGGCTGAAGGACAAGCATAACAAAGATGCACCAACCAGGACACCTAATGGAGACAGCAATGGAATCAAAATGGAAGATGGAGGCAGTGGTAGTTCTAAAATAAGTGTTAAAGAAATTTCTGGAAGTCTTCTGAAGGAGCACCTCAGTAAGCAGGATGTGATGAATGGGGTCATGGAGAGCCAGGAGAGCAGAATGGCCAGTATCCGAGCTGAGGCGGACAAGGTCTACACCTTCACTGACAACGCCCCCAGTCCCTCCATTGGCGGGTCATCGCGCCTCGACCCCAGCGGCAGTTGCCTAGCAACAGCGGACGGTAACAGCAAGAACAACAGCCCTGACTATTCTGACATCTCAGATGCTGGTGATGACGGGGGATCTTCCGAATGTCGTTCAGATGGAATCAGATCCAAGTCTAACTCCTCAGCCTCTTCAGAGGTGAGCTCTAACAGTCACCATGGTAACTCTGGTAAAACCCTATCCACCCCATCTGTACCATCATCAAAAGACTCACAATCCCCGTATTACCACAGCTACGAGCCCTACTACCTGCAGGGGTACATGCAGTCGGACAGGCAGAACAGCAGCAGTGTTACTTTCCACAAAGGCTCTGCCCTTGATGGCAAAGGGAAAGACAGAAAGGAGGAAGGAAAAGAGGATGACAAAAGCTCATGCCATGAGTTCTCAGACTCAAAGAAAGGTGACGGGCCACCTCAGACTCAGCTCCAGCTGGCTATGAGTCAGACCCAGACAGCCTTGGCCCAGTCACTGTACTATGGTCAGTACTCCAGAGGACTGTACATAGACCAGAAACTTCTACTGTCCTCCAAATGCTGTGACCAGACGCACAGTACCAAACAGAGGGGACAGGGGGTGAGAGACAGTGAGGACGATAAACATATGATTGGGGGTTCAGTTGGTGGACCCATGCTTGGTAAAGATGGTGCTAAAGGTTGCTGTCCCAAACCTGTCCTGACCTACGTGGAGATGAGTGAGAGGGGAGAAAGGGGACAGAGTTTGGGCATAAAGGCTGTGCACAGTGGAATGGTGGACCAGCACCAGGTCTCGATGAAAGACTGTGACGACATCAAGTCACCATCCTCTTCCTCTTCTTCATCACTCCACAACCCAAACAGTCAGACAGATCTGGACTCAAATGTTTCCTTTTCCAGTGTAAGTTTCTCCCTCTGTCTATAACCTGCCGCCGCCGCTGATGGTGTTGTTGGTGTGCTTTAATGACTGTTGTTGAGTGTCACAAGAGATTAATCACATGTTGTGTACAGCCAAACCAACAGGTGCTAATAACAAAGACCATATGGTTTCTGTGGTGATGTAGCTCTACTTTGACATATGACGTCAGTCATTTTGGTTGTCAAAGTCAAAAGTCATGTCTGATTTGATGGAAGCAAATGTTTTTAATGTTCAGAGTAAGAATTAATGCAGGAAATGTATAATTCCGTTTAGCTGTAAATGTAAAACAAACACATAAAAGAACAAAAGAAACCTTTCTAATAATTAACTGTTGGTTTTGATATGAGCTGCTTTTTCAGAGAGCTTGTACAGATTTTAACCATGTCATCTCATGATGCCGTTAACTGCTAACCCCAGCCATGCTGGCTCATGTGAAAGATTGTATGAATTGAATGGAGGATGTGTTTGGGAGGATAGGTTTGTTTTTTTCCTTCAGTGTGACCTAATTTCTGCGGCTGATCATGTGTGAGATGTGTCGTGATTTGTGTCGTTGAGAGGGACACCACACTGCTCGCATTCCACCTGTGAATGGCCGCCTGCTTTTGAAACGTCGTCATCCTTCATCAACATCACACCCAGAGCCAGTGATAGATGGTCTGTCTATGGTTCTGTTCACCCAAGTGCACAGTGTTTCCTCTATAGTCACTCAGCAGCGGTGGGCCACCGCAGCAAGAAATTCTCCAACCCCACTTAAGAGAAAATGCCCAAATGAAAGTCATAAATTAGCTTTTCTTTCCTCCAAAAATCACTAGGGATAGAGATAGGGCTACTTATGAAATAGGTATTTAGCTTCAGCTCTGCAACTGGCCATTTATACAAAAACTGGGACAAAGACGTGGACCGAAGTTGAACTGACCCCAAATGACTCCTACCCACCACTGTTAGCAAAGAATTATAGGGGAAACACTGCAACTAGCACCAACACTTGTCCCCATCGATCTAGCCCTCAGACGGCCCGGCCTGGGCTCACTGCCTGGTTCACAGCAAATTCTCAGAGCTACACAATCAACATGGGGAGGACGCCGAAGAGGGTGAAGCTGACATGGGAAAAGAATGGGGAGCTACTGTGGAGCCTGCTGGCGCCAAGATGTCCTCAGGAGGAGGAGCTGGAGGCGAGAGGGGAGCAGATGCTAAAAAAGTGCGGGTCCATGCATCCCATGATCTTTTGCCCTGCGTCGACACGGAGGAGCCAGACAGGCTGGAAGGGCTAGATGATCAGGGCCAGGAGCCGATGGGAGGTCTGGCTGAGGAGTCCCAGAGCGCCCGGGTGGCCGTGTCTCCTCCCATGACCCCCCAGCAGCCCTACATCCAGTATCAGCACTCCTCCTACCCGCCTTATCTAGCCATGTGTGAGAGTGGTGGGGGCTCCTATAGAGGGCTGTCCCCAACCCTGGTCCACAATTACCCAGGTAAGAGTTGGAGTACAGAATAGTTTGACGTTTCTGAAGATCACCACTATGAAGGCTACTCCATCCCTATCAGCTTTATTTTCTTAAACGTGTTTAAATAGTATCTCACTATATGCAATATTGTATTGATGTTGAAGTTAAATGTGCAGTTCTGATTTGTCTCCCTCTTGTGGCAGTGGGAGTAATTACACAAACAATTTTCAACATACTTAGGAAGCCATGGGCGCTGACATAATTTCCTAGTTGATTTAGCCTGTTGCCCTTTTTTTGTAATAGTTGCCATGTTTGAAATGTCCATTATCAATTAGTAAGATACTCACCATCATACGCATATTTGTTAAACTGACAGTGAAGTTTTGCTTAACACTAACAGCAAACAAATCGCAAGTAGTCATACATGGCAGCCTGGTCTGTGGCCTGAGCTCTGAATTCTGACACTCTGCTTCACACCTCAGTTTTGCATGTGCAAAGTTCCCCAGTCAAGGACACAGTAAAAAAAAGTTAGATAAAGGAAAGATCACACTTAAAAAAATAAGGAAAAATTAGGACATGTTTACTATTATTATTTTCTAACCTATATACAGATCATACTTAAGTTATCCAATAAAAGCACCAGAGACAAGCAGGGACTGAAAATGGGCTGTATTTTACATCAAATATGATACATTTCACCATTAATATTGATACAAAAAATGTCCATTATGTTATAATGATATTTTAATGAGGTTCTGTTTAAAGGATTTTAAAGAGTAAAAATAACTTCTTTTTTTTCATTAAATTGGTGTGAAACTATTATTTAATTTGCAAATTACATCTTTATCATGATCAGTAAATTGTCAAAGGGAGGCTGAGCGTGTCTGGGGTGTTAAATCAGTGACAGCAAGCATGAACATTTGCTTCCTACAGTAATTTTGTAGTTAGAGTCAAAAACACACATAAAAATTTTGAGTGGCGTTAGTGGCTTAAAAAGGCCACATTTATTTCTGAAGTTCTCTCATGCCCTGTGCAGTTGTACAGTATTGTCAAGCTAATCCGTCCCAGTAACTGAACTATGCACGAGAGCAATTTTCATAAAAGATTTCGTGAAGTTTTAGGCTAAACCTTCACTCTGATTTCTCTGATGACAAATCTCATAAAGCTTATGAATGACTTTAGACTTTTAATGACAATTAAATTATGCAAATTCTAATGTCAAAAGTTTTTGTCTTGGAGAATTTTGAAGCAGCACATTTAAAGCAGAAAAACAGAAAGCAACAAGACAAATAAAAATAAATATTATATAGCCAAGACCAATGTGGTGCTGTGGAATGCATGTGGCACTTAATGTATCTTAAAATCTAGTTAATTGAGTATATATGTACATAAAATAAAGTAGAGAAAACAATTTTTTAAGACATATGACTCATTAACTGTACTTCCTGATGTTGCTATTGCTCTAACAACGTGTTTATGTTGAACACGAGTTTAAGAAGTCAGTAAAAAAGACATCAAAATGGACAGCTGTTTGATGGCAGTCGTTGCAGGTGTGTTTCCGTGGTGTGCATCTGTGTTTGTCTCTGCCAGGTTTCCACTACCCTCTGTACGGTAAGACGGCGGGCAGGGAGGAGTCGGAGGTGACTCCACCGGGCAGAGGAGCGGTGGTGAGAGGCAAGCAGGGCGGTGACTCCTCCTCGTCCTCGTCCATGGAGCTGCTGCAGCAGCAGAGCCATCAGTACCACGGAAAATCGCCCGCTGTGAGGCTCTGCCCATTTCAATGCCACAGTCACACTGCCGCTCACAGCCTGAACGCGCATGAAAATAGTTCAAGTAGAATTTAGAAAAATCAGGAAGACAGATGGAAAATGTAGATGTAAAACAGACGCTGGCCAGACAGAGAGCATGAACGTGCCTTGTAAATGGATGTGTGCAGGCCAGAGTTCTGGTGCATATTAGCCCGACTTTATCCAAACGTGTAACGACAGACATGCTGCAGTGAGGTGAAGCTCCTCAGTTCAAGCAGCTGTTGTTTTTATTCAGTATAAAGGCACATTTGACTTGCAGAAACTTGAGGAGTCCTTCAGATAAATATTGATACTTTTCTTTTTGTTTCCAGAGTTATGCTATGTCGTCCTTATGTCGCAATTTAACTGTTCCCATGGAGTAACATTTAATTGAATTTTCTCAGTGTAGGGAGGAAGATCCAAACAGATTGCTGCCTGGAAGGAAGCATATTTATTTAAAAAAAAAAAAAGGAAACATTTCAATCATTTTTTAAATTAATTATTATGTGTGCATTTGCTATGGTTGCTGTGGCTTCCACTGGAATTCCATTCAGCCTGATAAATTTATACTTCAGCTACCTGAGCCAGAATACATAAATTTAGGCACTAACGATGACAGCCAGACATCTTGTAAAAAAAACAACACTTCATCTTGCATAAGAAGTCAACATCATCCTGAAAGAATTACCTGGAGAACATGAAGAGCAAATCTGGGGTTTCAGCTTTCAGTAAAGCACAGTCACACATCTTTTTAAGGGTTTCTTATTTGGCTTTAAAGAACCCAGTCGTAGCTGGTGTCTACTTGTTGTTACAAGATCATGTACCACTGCAAACCCCAAAGGTTGGGACGTTGTGTAAAATAGGAATAAAAACAGGAAACAGAGACAAGATATATCATGTTCCAACTGATGCACTTTGTTGTTTTTTTGAAATACGAACACATTCTGAATTTGTTGCCTGCAACATGTTCCCAAAAGGTTGGGACAGTAGTATGTTTACCGATGTGTTATATCACCTTTTCTTGTCACAACACTCAGTAAGTGTCTGGAAACCGAAGACACTTGTTATTGAAGTATTGAAAATGGAATTCTTTCCCATTCGTGCTTGATGTATATCTTAAGTTGCTCAACAGTCTGGAGTTTCCGTTGTCGGCGTTTGCTCTTCATAATGCAGTGTACGTTCTCACTGGGAGACAGATCTAGTATCCTCTTTCACTGCGAAGCCGGGCTGTCGGAACTCTGCAGAATGTGGCTTCACTGTCTCGTTGAGGCTTTGAACTCGTCAGACCACAGCACAGTTTTCCACTTAAGGTCAGTCCATCCCAGAGGAGCTCGAGCCCAGAGAAGTGAGCTTCTGGATGTTGCTGATATATGGTTTTGGATTTCTGAAAAAAAGAAACAATGAAGTTTATCAGTTTGATTATTAGATATCTTGTCTTCAGGTGACTCACTTCATTCTGTTTTTATTTGCATTTTAAACAGTGGATTCGGCTTTGGTTCGTGAAATAAATGCACAAACCCAGTGCTGTTTTCATTCCCCCATCAGTTACGTGAATTTGCTCTCAACGTGACTTTGGGCTACACGAGGGAACAGTCTGCAGGCTCGGAGACGTCTGAAGCCAATTCAGATGTGTTTGTGTGTGTGTTTGTCCGTACAGCCCGGCGAGAAGGGATCCCCCGAGGGAGAGCGAGAGGCGGAGCGAGGCGAGAGGAACCGCGTGTCATTCGCACGACACCTCCACACACACCATCACACACACCTGGGCATGAGTTACAACCTGATGTCGGGACAGTACGACATCTACCAAGGTACGGCTGGCTGATCACACGCTGGGACCAGAGCGTGTCCGTCCGAAAAGGGACAAGCTGGAACATTGGTGTTTTTACATTATGACCATGGACATGGTTGCTAATTAACCTCTGTCTCAAACGATGGCTAAATTGACTGATTGAGTCAGTCGAAATGTGTGCAGATGGGTAGTTTTATCCTGTTACAAGTAACCCAAGTAAAGCTGAATTTGCAGACTGTCTTACGTCTTCTGTTGAAGTGAGGTTTCCCACACCTGGTTTTCTCAATGTGTTGAAGGTTTGAGCTCCAGGTCACTGGTCTCCAGTCAGCAGGTGTCAGGACACTCCTCTACTGGTAAGTTTGAAATAATGTGCTTCAAATAGCTAAGTTGACAGGACGGACACCATTCTGTTTGGCATATTGGCAAATAACTGCAATTACAGCGTCTCGTGACGCACAAGGACCCAAGAAGACGTTTTTCCCCTCAGTTTTCATTGTCAAAGGAGCCGCCATAAAATGTTGGAAACAGGTTTTGGACCATAATGGCCCCTGATTACATTTTTAAATATAGAATAGCTGCTTGATTTGTTATGAAATTCCCAACTTAACAAAGCGCCGAACCAAAAGTTTATTATTATTATTATTTTTTTTTTTTTTGATTGATATGAACAGGTCTCCACTTCTGATGCAGTGGCAAGATTTTATTATTGTAATTTATTTATTTTCTTTACAGTACCAATGTTATTATCAAACAGAAGTTGACACGAGCTAACGCATGTTCAGACATGATTATTGCGCACTGCAGGCTTCAGGTCAGTAATAATCACGTAGTAATAATTCATAATGCCATGTTTAACCTGGTTAACATGTACAGCCGCAGGACATTGTGAAACCAGAATGCAACATGCACACTGATGTTTTAACTCTGAAAAGTTGGTGTACGGACGTCCTAAAAATGTTATATTCACAGGTTGCTTTTCTGACCTTTACATGATGGGTTTCTGCTCGGGTTGGCTCTCACAGAGTCAGATTAAGACTGAGCTTGCTGTCATAAAAGGCAGACTGGGAGCGGAATCAGCTGCAGGAGCGTCTCGTTGTCAGGCCGTCCGGTACCTGCAGCCTTCTCGCCCTGAATCGGCCTGACGCTCATCGGGCTCACCCGGCACTTAAAATGCTCCCATGCCTCCAGGCGATCTCCATTTACCTTTCACGTGTGCGAGTCATTTGTCAGTGGCTTTGTTTGCAGCAGTGAAATACTGCAGAGAGGACAGGCAGCCAGTTAAACATCATAATGTGGTGAAATGCACCCCAGAGAGAGGAAGTTTTCCTACGGAAGCCAAAAGCAACATTGTTTTGTTTTATAATTTAGTTCTGATGAACAGAGATGCCCAAATTGATTATGGTCTTATCCTGCAATCATTATCTGGCTGTCCCCAAATAAGCCTGCCTGAATTAAAGGACCGTCTGATAGTACTTTGACAGTGCCATAATGAAATTCTCACACAATGCTGAGAAAACGGGCTTAAAGAGGAATTTCAGCCATCATATCCCCTACTTTGAGATGATAAAATCTCCCGATGTCGGTCAACTGCAGCAAGAGTGTTCTGCTGTCCAATGTTTCCAGCGGAAATCAATTTGTGAGACACATGTGTTCCAGTTCAGATTTGTTGGTCAGTCGTAATTGTCAGGAAAGAGCAGAAAACTGTGATCGTGCCTGGAGCTCTGTCATCAGTATCTACAGTATCTTGATTCAAACCACTCCATGTGCTGGTTTTAGCTTGTCCCAAAGTGTCACTGGACGGAGACCCGTCCTGATTCATAAGTTCAGGCCATTCTCATGATAGGTCTGCAGAGATGAAATAAGCCACCACAGCAAACAATCTGAGCTTTGCATTGCGTTCCTTAACGTTCCCCCGCACTCTCTCCGTACTTCTGACAGCGAAGTGGGATTTACATGTCAGCTGCCGGGTTCAAGCGTGTGATCTGACAGGAGCGCACACAGTCACTCCAACGCCCGCCTTCTGTGCTCTTGTCTCCGCAGAGAGCGAAGGGAAGAAGTAGGACCATGTGGCCGCGGCTCACATGACGAACGGCAGGTTTATCACACATCGATTCCATGGTGTTGAATATGCGTCGCCTCGCTGAGAGGCAGAGAACAGGACGTTTAAGAGCAGACGGGATGCCGGATCGGGGCCTCTCTGAGGGACGCGCCCTCTGTGCAGACCCGGATCACTGACTTTTGGAGCTTTCAGTTTTTGCAGGCCTGTGACAGGGACGGGCGGCACGTGTACAATAAAACAACCCAGAGCACCGCCGCGGCTTTATAAAATGCACATTGATCACAGTGTATTAGGATGATGATGATGATGATGTGACTGAATGTACTGATGATGACCTGCGTTATCTCAATGGTGTCGATCGTTTTCTTTTTTTTTTGGCTGCTATTGCGAAGCAGCATTAGGATGTTATAAAGTCTATTATTACACTTATAATTATGATTATTGAAGTGATCCTCCTCCCTCCATAGTGCTGACGCTACATTTGTATAACTAACCTGTACTTGAGCGTAACCATGTTGATTGTATTGTCTTTATGTGAGAGTAAACCTTCACATCTACCTGCCCAGTGGTGTATATATTCTGTACAGATTCATGGCAGAGCACTAACATGCTTTATTGTACTCTGCGTTGACCTCTATCAGCCATGCTGGGGAGTGGTGGGCGGAGCGGGAGCAGGATTTCTCAATGAGCTGAAATCAGCAGGCTTGGGTCACAGGTTCCAGTGCTGTGACTGCAGTGCAATTTGTTGCGAGCTCATCGTATGTGTGTCATTTAGGCAAACTCGTCCCCAGTTTGGGCCTCGTGGTTGATCTTTTGTTCTTTTAGTTACGCAGCTTCTGAAGATCCACGAAAAACAAAACAAGACTTAGTGATCCATTTCTGTCTTCTGGCGATCTCCTTCAAACGTTGCACAAACGTTCACTCTGAACCAAGGGCGAACGGATTAGATTGTTGAGTTCATAGGTCAAAGGTTAAGGTCACTGCAGTATCAGGTAGATCAGATCAGAGTCAATGACCTTGATCATTGTTACCTGACGTCTTGTGAGCACAAGATCTGAGGGGTTTTTGTCACATCTGGGACAAACCTACAAGTGGACTTGAGGGTAAACTGGTTGAAATCTGTGGGTCAAAGCTCATTGTAACCTTACATGTTGTATGGTGAGATTTTTGGCCAGTGTAGAAGGGGAACCATTCTAAGAAAACTGCTTGTTCCTATAAAAACACACCTCAACCTCATTGTTTTTATGCCAATATTAATGTTCATGACTCTCCTCACCATCTTTGTTTGACCACTTGTCTAATTTGATTTAAATTAAATAGTACCACTAACATTTTTCATTGTTTTCTCTACCCTTATTTATTTTGGTTTATTTTCTACAATTATTTGACCCCTCCCCATACACTTAACTAACTCTGTAATCCAGAGTTTGTTGCAAAACATGCATCCTTCTTTCACACTACCTCTAAATGCGTGTTGGTTTAAGACTGAGGAGTCATTCTGGCTTTGTCATCTCAATTACGAGTCCATATCCCATTCAGTGAGCTCTTAATACATAGAGAGGAGTAACATGAACAACTGTGAATACGTTCCTCCTAATTTGGGGTCAAATCCCCCCCACCCCTGTACACGACCCTGACGTCTGCATGACACAAAAGATTCAAATGTCTGTCATTCTGAGCATGTTACGTCCTTCTTGTCCATGTCATGCTAACTGATTCTTACATTATTCTATAAGTTTATGCCAACTGAAAGCAACAAAACAGATACAAATTGAACCTCAAGGTGAGATTTCAGAGGAATGACAACAAATTTCCATAATATAAACCGAGTGGTTTGTTTTCACCCACCCCTCAGTGGTGACTGGGCAGGAATAGGTCGTTGAGTTCAAAGAATTAAGACTCACCTTGTGTCAGATGCAGTGCAGACCAGAGAAAATATAGAGATTCTGCAAGGGTTGATAAATGACACGTTGAGTTGGTGCTAAAATGGTAATTTATTATTATGTGACTTGAATAAAATTAACATACAATCCCCACTGGAGATTTGTAATGGAAAATGTTTAAATCAGAGGTACTGCCAGGGGCTCGGTAGTGGAAGTGCAGGCTAAAGGCATGGCATTTCATTTGAATATGAAAGACACAAATGCCAGTGATATTGTCCTTTTAATCGCCTCTGAAGGACAGTTTGGGTGTTTATACGGACTTTCTGCTCATTAGCAACATAGACTTCTTGATTTTTACCACCACAGAGAGCACTATACTCAGACTATATCCAATTTGATATTTTGGTCAGGTACGCTAATGGGTTTGTGGCCAAAAAGAAGCAGTTTCTCACAGTCAAACAGGATCAAATTATCATTATGGCAAACAGATTTAACTTTATGTCATAGAATTGTGGAATTCTTATTGTTTTTAGGAGCTGTTTTGAAATCATTTGCTTGCAAGCAAGAATTCATTATATATTCAACAGCAGTTTGAGAACATGCTACACTGAATTTAAATTTCTTAAGTAGTGTAACAGCTCCAGATTGATGCTTTCGTATTTGCCTAAATCAAGTCATAGTATAAGATGGTGCTTTTCTCAGAATATCAATTCAAATAATAACCAATATAAAATCTAAGTTGATAGACTAGCTGGAAAAGCACCTGCTGTCGAGTTATAAAAAATCAGTGTGATCCAGGCATTCTGCAAATTTCACTGAAGTTGTCTATTAAAATCAATGTATTTTTACAGTTTGTGATGCCAGTGGGATGCACGTTTGTCTGGAATCTTACAATCCTTTGCCCTACCCCTGATCCCATGCCTCCTACAAGCTAACTAGCTCCCTGTAGAGCTTCTGATAGACAGAACTTAAAATCCAGCTGATATTGGCTTACGAAACAACATGTATGAAATTAACACACCGAACAAAAGAGTATGTTTCCCCATATGACAGGCAGTGAACAAAATTTATTTCAAGTGGCGTGAAGAGACATGTGGTCATTTTACGTACATTACAGGGTTTAGTTGCGACGTTCGGAATCACTCGCACAGACACCGATTGTGAAGTTAAATTGAGATTTTGGCATCTTACTGATGATCTTTGTGCATAATCAGTGACGGCTGTTGAGTCGCACATCTGTGATTTTCACATTTAAATAATGTGTTGAATTGCACTTTGGGGTTCTCAGTGGAAAGTCCAAAGTTGTTTCACTCATTGGCATAAATAAAGCTGGACGACACATCTCTGCTAATTGTGTTGATGCCATTTGGAGTCTGCACAATTATCGAGTTCACACAAAATCACCGACCTGAGTCAATCGCGAGAGGCACTCAGAGGCTGTCAAATATGACATATCTTTTCAATATCAGTGACCTATACCGCAGCCCGTCACCAGGGTGCAAAAAAATGTGTCAGGCTTCACTATTTTTTGGAGCTCTCATGGCGTCCATCTTTATATGCCCTCAATTCAGACTCTTAATTGTAAATGTAATGGAGAGGAAGTGATGCAGACACAGACGATGGTCTTATAACCTTAATGCTAACATATTAGCATTATCGTCTAGCTACTGTACAAGCTTGATAAAAGAAACATATTTACATCTCACAAAACTGATCAGGTATCTAGTTGACGCTTATTTAATGTGCAACCCAATCCAATATGGCCACCAGAAGATATGTTCAATTAATTAATCAATCAATTAACTGAGCTAATCCGTCCTCGCTAAATAGAGGAAACCCTATTAAATGAAAGAGGAGCCAAATTGGCTTCAAGCGCCTAACTAAAATGTAACGCAAATTTTCTATTTCAAACATTTAAGCAATTATGGTCAAAAACAAGCTGCTTTAAATTTTGTGACTAAGTAAACTTTTATAGTTTGGCTTGATTTTGTTTGTATTATTGCAATTTGGCTTTAGCTGTAACCGCCTTGGAGTAATGCAGAAACTCTCCCAATGCAAAATAATCAAAGTTTTGTTCTTCTCGTTCTGTAATGGAGCTTAATGCAGTGGCATGCAGTGTTCACACTGTGGCTGTGGACGTATGTACGAGATGGAGAAGTCTGACCCTATTGACCCAAACTTTGTCTATCAGCTGCTCTGCCTCACTTACACAACACCTTACCTGCATAATATCAGTGATCTTTCTATTACTTGAATATAGTGCTATGAACTCTGTTTACAAAATGCTGTCATCTTTTGGGAGACACAGTGTTGTCTTAAAAAAGCTGCTTGGTATGTTCAGTTCTTTCACCCGGTGTATCCGTTTAATAACACACTGAAATCGTACAAACATGAAACCTGCTGTTGCTTTTTTATACTGTATATGCCTTAATTCATATGTTTGGCAATCATGATTAAAGGATGTTTATATATATATATATTAGTTCTTTCTCCAGTCCATTAAATATCATGTACAGTGTAAATAAATCCACCACAAATAGTACTCAAATTCAGTTAAGAATTTTTGTAGCCCTCTTGCTGAACAAAAGATGATGAACAGTGATACAACTGGAATAATCCTTTAACAATTGATTCATTGATGATTGAATTTTTGATGAATTTTGAAATTAATTAAAAATATATCACTATAATCTTCAAAAACAACATTTAATGA
>KV751322.1:6541451-6564208 GCA_001698575.1 Mola mola | reverse complement strand
CGCTGGAGAGGGACAAAATCAGACAGATGGCAGAGGAGAGGATGCGACTGCTGCAGCAGGTACAGTGCAGAGAAAGGATTCCTGTGTGTGTGTGTGTGTGTGTGTATAAAGATGAGTTTATCTAAAGGTAATAACTTCTGTTTGGGCTGTCAAGATTGCAGATGGTGAATCTCGGTATAAGCAGCTGGAGAAAGAGTTCCAGCTCTACAGAGAACAACAAAACATCAGACCTGAGTACAGACTGCAGTCAGACATCAATGTCCTGACTCTGGAGAAGGTAATAGACAAATTTTCCATGTCATTAATAACAACATCATACCTAGATAGTACCTTTTATGATACGTAGCTTCAAATCACTACTGAAAAAACCTTTATAGTTATTTTAGTAATGTGTCACTGACAAGAGCAGAAAAAAATCCAACAAAAAACATTTTCTTTACTTTAATATTGAATCAAATGCATCTTGTGCATTTCAAATATTCATGTGCATACAAAGATTTTTTTAATCTAGTAATATTGACATTAATTGTAGTTATAATCATTACAAGTTTACAAAGTTGAAATGTTGAAAATGTGTCAAGTCATTGCCATGACGCTCATAATCCCTTTATCAGTCTTCAGAGACAGAATTATAAATTGTCCAAATTTTCAAATGTGTATGACTTCATATTTTTTGTCCGTGTGATTGTAAGGTGGAGCTGGAGAGGAAGCTGGAGTCCACCACCAAATCCAAGCTGCACTACAAGCAGCAGTGGGGGCGTGCCTTAAAAGAACTGGCTAGGTTCAAACAGGTACGCTTCATGTGGAGGGAGTGGCCATTACAGCATAGTCAGCACTATCAGAGTGGAAAAACGGCCAATAATGTATGAGTCTGCTTTTCGCACATTTTCTGTTTTGTCCAGAAACTGTAAATTGCCTTTTATTAACTTATAACAAGGGGGTCCAGAGGACCGTTACTCACCCTGTTAAGCGATATTGTTACTCTATAAGTATCAAAAGGTGGTCTTTGAAAAATGCTGATCACAATTGTTAAAATCTTCCAATTTCTTGATTTTTCTTCGCAAAAGTAAAAGACTATCAACATTCACTCAAACCAAGCTTGGGATTCTGTGTATGGATGCAGACAGCGGTCATATTTCACAGTAGATCTTTTTTTTTTCCTTCCTCCATTACGACATCCGGTGCATTCAAACACGGCAGGTTTTTAATCTGCAGCTGTAGAAGAGACATTCACCAGCTTTGTTTAAAGGCAGAGCAAGCAGAGGGAACTGAGCCCACCTCAGCCATCATCCTTGTGCTGATGTCACACCACGGAGGGCCTGCAAATACGAGTATACAAGTATTGCAAGTATGTATTTGATGGTCATGAGAGGCTGTGCAGGCTTTGACTCCAGTTAAAGTTCTGATAGCTGATATTAAGGGTGGGTGATATATCGAATATACTTGATATGCTCGTGGCTTGTTTGACATGAGATACAGTAAATGTCTATATTGCGATCGAGTACAAATTGTGACGTGAACGTTCCGAGCCGTCGGCATGACATTCACTTTGGAATTTAGCTATCTTGTTCTCTCCTGATGCGCTCTCACAGTAAACTGCTTGCTCCCCCGGCCAGCTAGAAAGCTTTGTGGACGCATGCACATTTTTGTGTCAAGAGGAGAGCCTGAGAGAGCGCAAAAAAGGAAGAGCACATGGGAGTTTTCGGTGTTTAGCAACGAGTCCTGCACTGGGTCGGCAACCCGTGGTCAAATCCGAATATTGGGAGAATGACGTTTTCAGTGGCTTCTCTGCTTGTAAACAGTGTCACAAAATGTTGGCATTTGATAGCCACGAGATAGACGTTGTCTCTGAGGAACCACTTAAAAACACTGCAATGGCACAGGAGCTGCTGTGACAACCAAAGAAAACAACTCTCACGTCCTGTGTGTTTAATTGTGGCCCACGGGTAAGGTCACAGGACTTAAATTGACAAGAGTGAGAAGGTGCAGGTTGGACAGATAATTACAGATAACAAATTGGTTCTGGTACTGAGCTTTATGGCTGAATCTGTGTGTGTGTGTGTGTGCGTGCGCCGAGGGGGGGCTCAAAACTGGACCTGTGCAGGACTCTGACTATCATGTGTCAGTGTTATGAATTTTGAATTGGGCTTACATAATGCCATTGTTTATTTCCATTTGTTGAAAGCTTATGTACCCAATTATTTTGGAATAGATAGTTCAAATTAATAGTAACTTAAACTTGATTGTATTTTCCTTCCTTTTGCATGCAAAAAAAGATTAGACTCCTCTAATGACTAAATAGTTAATAATGCAGACAGTGTTGCAGGGACTAGTGGAATCATCACACTGGTGTCATCTTATGAAAAAAAATGTTAAATTGCACATTGCACATCGACGTAAAGCTTAAAAATATCGCAATATTATTTAAAGGCCATATCGCCCAGCCCTAGCTGAAATCAGCATATAGATGTCTATGTCCTGTATGTAAAAACCTGGGGAAATACAGAAAATGTGACCTTATTAAAAAAAAATATTGATTGGAAAAAGTAGTACCTTTCTAACTGAAGTAATAGAGGATTTGCTTACCTAATTCACTGTAATCTTTAACTATTTGTTTTTGGATTTAACATTTAAATAGCAAAATTACTTACAATAATGATTATACGTCATTTAAATTCAAATATTTTTACATGAAATGATTTAATAAGAATCCCTCTTATTCTGAAGAAGTCACAGACATTAACTGCAATTTTGATAGATCTGATCTGGCTAAAAGCAGCCAGTAATCAGTTGAAATGTACAAACAAAGATGAGACTGACACCAAAGAAGTAAACTTAGTGATGAATACAGACCGCTTTATCCCTGGTCTCCAGCATAGACGTGTGAATTTAGCTCCCGAGGACAAAGCTAAGGGGAGCTGACTGTTTGCTGGCAGATGTTGCCCCAGCTTTGGCACGGCATGGCTACTATCTCCTGCTTTTTGGTTGTAATGGAACATGTTATTATGAAACAAACCTAGCTATGTGTACTTGCATATGGCTGTGTATGTGTGTGAGAGAAAGAGAGGGAGAGTGTGTGAGGGGAATAGGAAAAAGCAAGAGAGTGAGGTGTGTTTTTACACTACAGGCAAATATTTAGCTGATGGGAAGTAGACAATGAAATGTGTGAGAGCCACCGCACACACACACAGAGCACTAAGTGGGGCTCTAGTCAGCCTAAGTCTAATGTAAACACACATACACAGACCTTATCTGACAAACTAATAACTGTTACTGACATTAAACAGCTGGAAAGCACTCTCTCTCTTTTCTTTTTCAGTTGATCACTACCTCTCTTTGTGTTTTCTTTCTCCTTCCTCCCCTATCTCCCCCTTCAGTCACTTCTCATCTTTCTCTCTTCTTGATTGATATTTGCTCCCTCCCTCAGTCCTTCTCTTCATTTTTCACTCTTTATTGCTGTCAACCTCTACCTTTTCTTTTCCTCCTCTTCATTTTTTTTTTTTTTAATATTTTGCTTCCTTTGTTCTATACAAGCTGGTACTTTCTTCCCTCCTCTCTTACTGTCAGCTTTTATAGCGTTCACTTTTTGTATCATACCTCTTTCCTTGTTTTCTCCACATCATACTTTCCTTCATACATTTCCTTAAGGTCATAACTTCCTTTATTCTTTTTGTTCTCCAGTCTGTGGCTGTCATCTATTTTCAGTCTCCCTCAGTCTTTTGCCTTGTCTTTCTGCTCTCTCCCTCTTTCCTTCTCAGCCTGACCATCCCTCTTTCCTCCTCTCTAAGTGCCACATCATCATAAAGAAAACATGGTGTGATTTATGCAGCTCTAAGGGGGTTCGGTGCTGAATGTCACCCCTGCCTATTAATCATCCCTGGGATTGCGTTGAGCAATAAGCTAGCCAGCCGCTTACTCAGATGTCACACTCTCGCTTTTCACAAAATATCAGGCCTGTGTTTACATGACCATCCGTCTTGGCGCTCTGTGGTTTTAAAAGCCGGCACTTGTTTGGTTTTGTCGGCCTCTCCTCGCCTATTTATTCTCTCCTCTCAGCGCCTTGCATGGCATGATGTTTAGCTCAAGTTGAATCATAAAAATTCTTGTCCGAGGAATAATGTGCTTTTCAAACCAGGAGGTACAGGCGGTCAAAGAGACAAGAATTAATACCCAGACAGAACTGAGGTATTAGATCAAAGAGTTGGCCTCATTTTTTTTTTAAATTTATTATATTGGGACAAGGAGCTTAAGTTGGTCTTTTCAAAGCATAATATTGGAACAAAGAAATTACATGTTTTATTAGCGGAGCTAAAATTAGTATTTTTGGAGCCCAAGTTAAAGGTTAGGGAACTAAATTTCTAAAAGTTGATTTGGGAGGGACATTTAAACTTGGTCATAAAGAAAGCGGCACTAAACCCAGCAGTAACATGAACCATCAGTACAGAAGTTCAAAAAAAGTAACTGAAACCAGAAACCTCTGAGATTTTCTGCTGACCTGAACTGAACTGAAGCAGCAGTCAGTTGCCATGTCTTTTTGTCATTTTAGAGAATGGAAATGGACTGAAATTTGTGGCAGAAAGTTAAAGTTGTCCAGACTCTGACACGTTTCAGAAAACTTTTTGAGTATTATTTCAACTGCAAGTTTCCCGATCAGTCATTGTCGCACCACTTTAGCTTCATCATATTATTAATACATGTGGGTAAAAAAATCAGTCTGTCAGGGTTTGAGGTTCTGTTCCCTCTGGCGCTGTCTGGAATTAACTGTCCTCTCTCATGATGCTGTAAGTCTGTTTGTATAAAACTGTCAAGCAGATGTAACATGTTTTCTAAAAGAATTTCAGTCTTACTGGTCTCAGTGGGGACTCTGATGGTTCCCACTGGTCATTCCTGGAATATTACAGAGTTCTAATGTGAGGGGTGTGTTCCAGACAGAAAAGGCCATGAAGGTTGATACATTTTCTGGAGCAAACAAGGGTTTTCATAGAACATTGCACTTATACTCAATATAAGTGAAATTTTCAGAGCTCATAAGACAGCTGCATCATGAGATGGTATCAGAAAACTGGAGCGAAACTCAGATGGAAAAAAACATTGTCAATAATCTAAGAAAAGGAAGCACTATGATTGTTAGGCCTCACACAACAATATATTCTCTTCCGAACCTCTATGTTTTATTCCTGTCGGATTCATTGACCTCTTGTAACCGCACAAAGCCAGATGAATACCACCTGCTGATGAGACTGGCCATTATCCACCTCTACATGTACCATATAAGAACGTACGGTCATCTCCACTTGTGGGCTATTTTCCTAAATCTGGTCTTGCCAGTATTAGTGAAAGTCAAAAAGTAAGTTAAAAGCATATTAAAGTCCTTCTATCATATGAAGGTAGACAAAAAAAATACCTGAATTTTAACAGAAATATATGTAATACTGGTGTTAATAATATCTTTGGAGCAGAGCTGTACTGTGGTCATGGGGTTACATGCTAAAATGCGAGGCTGTATAATGATCATCATATAGTTAAGAGCTTAGCTTCGTTCTGTGTTTTGATTTAACCAATTTCTGTCTCATATTTAAACCTCCAATTCATTCATGTCAAAACATTATTATTCTTAGTTTTGAGTGTTTTGAGTGTCTCCGAGTAGAGAGAGAGAGACTATCTGTTCATGATTAGTATAAGGGGTCTGAACCACTGGGAGTTTTGTTCGTCTTTCAGAGAAAACTTAGAGTATGATGCCACAGTTTCTTAAATCACTTGTATGTTCCACTTAAGGAAAAATGTGTTCGTACAAGTTGTTCTTGTATGAGGCCTCTGGTCCCAAGTGGGAATGTGTCTCCAGCACAAACTTTTGATTGTGTATTTTCCAGCCAAATTCACAAAGTCACAGCATTAGACAACTTTCACCCCAGTTGGAGTGAAAACCGGACTGTTAACCTTGTTGAAAAACAGCAATAACAGGCCGGAGATTAGTGAGAGTGAGAGTTTATATATACAGTATGATTTAGTCATGGAAACAGCCGGGTACCAAACCTTAATAATTTGTTGGCACAGACTGAAATGTGTTCAAAGCACTGAGTATTAGAAATATTCAACTGTTACTTAATGTAAAAACGATTACTCGATCAACTGGAAATTACGTGCGCGTCTGTATACATGTGTAAAGGCCGGCTCTCTCCCCATCTGCATTCTTAACTAGGGTCCCTCTCTGCCTCGGACCTGAAAATTTTATCCTCCTCTTCCCGTCTTACTGGTGTAAACACCAACCCGTTCCATTGGTTTGACTACAGTTAGCTAGTTGCATGACCAGGGTCTACAGATGGCAGCAGTTACATTTTTAAAACAAGGGAAACAGCAGAAATCACAGGAACTTGAGGCAGAGTAGCAGGAGTACATGAGAGCGACAGCCAGAATTTTTCATTTAAATCTAGCTCCACCACAATCAGTGATAACTGGTGATACATATAAAGGGTTCACAGTAAGATCCTACTTATTCACTTCAGTGACTTAGTACAGAAACAGGCAAAGAGTGACTCAGACAGACTGCATTCAGCATGCCTTCACATTTTTAAAGCTATTATTTTAAGGAAAATGTTGTTTTTTAACAGATTTTTTTATTCCTGCAATGTTCTTGCAAGGTGCTTGTGTTCAGGAAATATTTACTTTTGGAGAAATTGTACACCATCAAAGCATTTAGAAACATTGCTCAGTACTGGCTTTAAAAGTCAGATATTGCATTGCTGCTAATATCAAAACATTTTGAGCAATACCTAGCTTGTTGTCAAGACTACTTAACAAATACAACAGTAGGATCTGTGGTTTAAATCTTTCTATAAAGAGGTGTTTCAACCAGACCAGTGGCCACTATCACAAACAGACCACATTCTTAAACTCTGCTCTCGTGTCTGTTATCTCATGCTTATCACTTTAAAAACCCAACAGTGCAACCTGAAAATACTGATCGTAACTTTTCCAGATATGGCATCCATAAGGTTACAGCAGATATAAAACTGCTATGGTTACCTAACCCTATGTGGAACAGATTTAATCTTCTCCAGGCTTGGATGAGACATCTGCCTCATAGAAATATGTAAGCTTCTGAGCCGCTGTAGTAGTTCACTTAAGAAAAAATGCTGTTTTGTTTGAATTTACATTATTTTGTACAGATCTGAAATTACTTTAGATAAAGACAAGACAATGTCCCATAACCACTGATTGTTAGAATGCTGGAACGTTAGAATGGAAAAGTTTATGGTATGATTCAGTTTCATCCTCACGCATAAAGAACGAAAGTGTGACTTCAACATGACGGAGCGTGTATATGCTGCCCAGTAATAAAAGCGGAAATTCATCAATGTCGTACCATTACGACATTTAAAATAATTCTGCACTGATGTCAGCTTATTATTAAGTGAGAAATAATGGACATAATGTGATCATGGCAGAAAGACTAAAGCATGGCCAGAATGTCAGCAGTCAGACTAGGATAATGGGTTTTTAAAAAGACGATAAACAGGATGGACTTTTCCTAACAGTGTTTCATACAACGCCATTCAATACCACAATATAATACAGACTAAAGGTTTGTGGTTTTCAAAAATAATGTCCCACAAAGCAAAATGGCTGTAAAAGTTAGGTTAAGTGTTGACGACAAAATTCCCACTCTTTCTTTTTCTTACATCACTGCAATCAATACAGTTTCTTTGAGAATGTCAGCCACAGGGAGTGTCCCTTCAATATATTGATTAGAAAATATAGTAATAGTCAAGTGGCTGTCATGAAGAGAAGGTGTCCTACAATCAGTCCTGCGTCTATAATTTCAGCTGTTGCAGAAACACACTAGCTTGTCACTAAGTCCCAGTTGTCCCCTTCATTTTTTATCCATCACAAACCAAAAAACCCTATACAACGAAGGTGTACGCTCCCAAACTCCTGTAGGTGGCGAGCTGCTCGGAAAAGTACATCTGAGCTGAGGAAAGTGTGTCCACGTGTGAACGATGGGATGAAAGTGTTTGTACGAGGCGTCCTCCCACTGCTGCTCCAGCTGTTAAAATCTAAAGGTACAGCCGAGTAAATGAGAGAAGACGGAGGGGAACCTGGGGGAGGGGAAGTCATTCTCTGGTCATCTTTCCCCAAAATCAGACTCTCTGAAACCTCGATTCTGCTCGCCTGGATTTCTTCTCCGAAGTTGTTTACCATCATTTGGCCTGTTTGAACTGTTAGACGTCATCTTTTGCCATGTCTGTCTTCATCTACGGTGATACATTATATCATGTATCTTGTGCGATCTCATTTATAGTATGTGGAAAAAAAAGTCCGCACTATTTATTTTTCTACTCTTTGAAAAATATTTAAAGAAGCGAAGAAACATTTGCAGCTCACAGGGCAGCTGTGTCAATAGCATGTTAACTAATGAATATTATCAGCCATCTTCATCAGGACCCACATTCATTTGAACTAACATGGCTGCTCCCGTCATATCGGGAAAGACTAAGACGATAGATGGTTTATGATATATTGATGAGTATAGTAAGACTCTCTGATACTGTGTCGCTTAGCTTTGCAGCCAGTATGTTCAGTGGACCCTGCAGTACCCAGTTATGGACAATCAGACATAAGACACTGTTTCCCAGACACATTGGAATTTTTTGCTATCATACGCTTTTTAAAAGTTGAGTTTCAAGGTTTACAGGCGCGTTACTGTTTAAGTTAAAATGAAGGGAATTGAAAAAAAGAATTTGAGTCGATAAACTTTTCCTCTATTTAGTTTGACTACATTTTACATTTTTAAATGGAAAACAATTCTTCCGTTTCAGGTTTAAATCAAAGGAAGTACAATTGCTTGTTGCTTCCTTGTGTCACAGTGTGGTTGAACCTCGCTCACCCTTCCCAACAAGTGCCATTTTTTATATTAATTATATATTTTCAATATAGTTTCAGAACATGAACAAAAAATTCTTTATGGTTTAATTCATACAACCAATTAAAACAAATAGGAACACATGGAAATGACGGAATTAAATTTTTTGCAAACCTCTTTTAACCTAAATGTAAATAAATACAGTACAAAGATAAGATGTTATTCTTATTCTTATTTTTGTCTGTTATGAATGTACCCTGATTTTGAATTTGATGTCTGCAACACATGCCAGAATAACTGACATTTGGCATGTTTACTGTTGTGCTACCATGCTTTTTCTTTGGACAACACAGAGCGAGTGTTTGCGGATAACATAATTGTTGTTTAATATATATCTTCAGTTGCTCAGCACTCTGAGGTCTCCATTGTTGTATTCCATAATGTGTCGGACAGTTTCAATGGGGGACACTTTTGGACTTGGTAATGGACTGTAGGCAGGCCAGTCCATTACCTGTACTTTTTTTAATCTGAAGCCATGCAACTGTAACCATGTGACTTGACATTTTCCTACTAGAGAAAGCAGGGACGTCCCTCAAAGAGATGTCAAGATGGCACTTTATTGTTCCAAAATCTGTATGTACTGTACCTTTCAGTATTAATAGTACCATCACTGATTCTAGGTGTTAAACTATACCCTGGAACAATCTAGATGGTCCTGTTCTTCTTTAGCTCAAAAGACAATGTCAGGCCAAAGGACACTTTTCCACTTTGTGTCCATCCATTTTACATAAGCTTGGGCCCAGAGACGTCTGCAGCATTTCTGGTTGTTGTATATGGCTTACATTTAGGTACAGATCTGCTGCAAACAGTAAAGTGGTTTCCAATGTAGTGTACACTTCAACCAAACGAAAAAAATTATGTTTTCGTTTTTGTTTTGTTTTTTTTTTGCTGTCATGTCATGTCTTGCACCACTAATCATGTTGACACAAAGAAATAAGCATCGGTCATACCTTTTTTATCGCAACATTTTCTCTATTGTTTAGGGCCAAAAATGACAAACTCTTGTATTTGTACTTAATCGTTCAGCAGCTCACCATGATGGTGTTAGCTGTAGCTGCTGGTTGATTCATGACGTAATTGTAAAATACCTGCTGCAGAAGACTGACTTTTAGTAGCTTTTCTCTTTCAGGCGCTTCTCCTCCCGTCCCCCCCGTCGAGGCCTCAGTATCACCTAGTCCTCTAATTGTTTCAGAACTCGGCCTTAAGATTGTCCTTGGCACAGGGCACCAGAGAAAATGTTTAGCATGTTTGTTTTTGTAGTAATTAGCCTTAAAACGGCCTGTAATACAGACTGCTAATGGTCCACCGAGAGTTGAGCCTGTGTCAACATGCCGTGTGTGTGTGTGCGCGCGCGCGTGCATGCGTATGTGAATGATGTGTTCATGAGAGAATGTGTGTGTTTTCATGTGTGTCTGTGTTTTTTTTCTGTGAGGAGGTGAGGTGATCTGCCGTGTGAAAATGGAAGCTTTCCTCATGTGAGTGTGAGAGCTGAGCAACAATGTGAAAATGTTAGTTTTCCCATCCAGAATCAGCGGCTGGTTGTTCTGCTCTGTGTCACTGTAACACACAGACTCCAGCTTTTTCACCTTCCTACTGCTGGCAGTCTGCTGGTTGCTGTGTTTTCCATTCTTGCCCTGTTCAGGAAGCAGCTGAGGGAGGTGGATGTCTATCATTCTGTTCATCCGTCCATCCATGAGTAGATATTTAAGAGTGCAGCATTGTCACGAAAGATTAAAAGATTTACTGTGCTGTACTGTTCACATTTATCAGAACCTTGAGACTACGCTAAGCAGCAGGTTGTTCTGTCAATCTCAGAAACTTTAACATTGGCTAACATAACATAAGAAGTGGTTCATACGATGCTGCAGTGCAGAGGAAAATCAGCATTTAATTAATTTCTTTAAGAATAAAATTCCAAACATTTATCTTTTATATGTGCAAATTGCATATAACTTAATTTTGTACACGTAATGATGTGGTGTTGTGCTCTGGGGTATTGTGATAGGTGTTTTCTATGGTTTCTGATTAAGGATGGATGAATCAAAAACAAAATTACTACTGATTAATTTCAAATGATAATTTTGAGTTGCAGCCATTCAGTCTGACTTAAAGTAAAACATGAATTGTCGTTTAATGGAGAATTCCATTTTTTTTTTTTCCAACCTAAGCCCTATTTCCCAGTCTGAGGGTCTAAATTACTGCATTATGTATTTTGTGAAATTATTGAACCTAAAAGAGCAGTTTAGATAATAGAATTGCTAAATTACATCTGGATTACATGAATGGTTAGACAAGGGTATATTGATAATCAACCAATTAACTAATTGTCAGAAAATAGATTTCATAACTTCTTCAATTTCTCATTCTTAGGCTGTAAATGATTATTTCTTTTTTGATTTAGTATTATGTTGCAGCACCCACTCGCCAGTACTTGTCAAGGAATATACTACTTGAGCCCCACAATCCAGGCACAAACAATGTAATCATAATGTCCTCTGCAGTCTGCCAGTCATTACTTGATCAGGAACCTCAGCAGAGGTCACTGGAGTTTTATCGTACACTTTCTCAGGCTAAATTTTCCCAACCTTTAACCTGGTATTTCATTTGTTGTTTACCTTCTTCAGACCATTTCCTTGATTTATTAATGTCCAGCTGTACGCCTGAGTAGAGAGATTCCAGGTTGGTATTATGGTTAATTTTGGGATGTCTGTTGGCCTGAGTCTGAGCTGGAGACCAAAGCAGCTGAGAGAAATACGACTTGCAGACGTTTTTATAAAGTTGTCTCTCTCCCCTCATCATGTTGGTGTTGGTCTGCGTGTGAACTCTTCGAGTCCTTCAGCACTTTTCTCTGGGAGGTTTTATGAAAATGTGAAACCAGACAAATTAATCATCAAACTCCATGTGTAATGAAGAAAAACAGTTTCCTGGCATCAACACACAAATTTCAGCACCAGGGTCAAAGGTTTATGTTTAAGTATTCTCAGTTCAGGTTTGATCCTTAGACCAGTGCGGCGTGTCCAGTCAGATTCAAGCTGTGGAATTAAATATAAAATAATTTTGAAATTTGAAAGTTGTGAAGTGATAGCAAGGCAGCAAATCAAAGTCTTGAACACAATAGGAAAATCTGTAACATTCCATAAACATTTCATATAACTCCACCCAAACAAATTTGTATGTTTGCAGTGGGAGCAGGAAAACGCTATGGCGCGTCTAAAGAAGCAGCAGGCAGAGCTTGAGGCCATGAAGCTTCGTTACCTGGCAACAGAGCAAAAGGAGGTGGTCCAGCAGGACAGGCAGGAGCTGGATGACATCAGGAACGAACTCAACAGGTGATAATGATGATGTCTGTTAATTAATTTATTAATTGATGTTACAAATACAGCATTTAAAGTAAAATTAACAATGAAATTAATCAACTAAAACCATTAATGAGTCTACAAATAAGTCCAAGTTGACAGACAGGCGTTTATTGAACTTTTTCAGATTCAGAAAACTTTATTGATCCCAAAGAGGGCAATTCATCGCGGCTCCACCATCCACATCACATAAACAACAACCAATGTGTTGCATGTCAAAAGGCTCAGATCAGCAAACAAACAGTGGTAGATGAATGACAGGAGGATAAAATGCAAGTTAAGTAAGGTCAAATAAATAGCAATTAATAAGACTGACCTAAGATCACAGTCATTAACTGTCATTTAAAATGATTACTCTCTGAATTTAGTAACCTGACAGCAGACAGAATAAAGGATTTATTCAGTTATATTCTCCTCAGATCCACATGGTAATGGCTGCCTGAAGGCATCACTGTAAACTCACAAAACAAAATATAATGAGGTTGGCTGATAATATTCTTTGCCTTGTTTTACACCTGATTCTCTCAGGGAACATGAGTGTCTTTGCTTCACTCTAATGATCTTAGAGCAGGCCTTAACATTGCTAGGCAGGCTGTTCTTCTCCTTAACAGATAATCCATTGAACCAACAAATAAAGGAAAATGTTCTCAGCCAGTAAAGGGCAGATTGTCTACTCTGGGTTGGGGAACAGTTACTGTCCCAAGTGAAGTTCAAGTATAGCAGGATCAGGAGCGGTGTCAGCGGTGATGTGGACGCTATACCAGTCCATTGTGTTGAATTTACCAGTTAGTCTAAAACCTGACCTATAGTCACAAGCTCAGGGTAGTGACTGAAAGAACAAGATTGCCAAGCACTCCACAGGGTTGCTGGGCTCAGGTTTAAGGATAAGTTGAGGAGCTCAGACATCTGGGAGGTGCTCAGAGTAGAACCGCTGCTCCACCCCATGGAGAGGAGCCAGTTGACGTGATTCGGGAATATGGTTAGGATGAGTCCTTGCTGTCTCCTTGGGAGATGTTTCGGGCATGTCCATCCAGGAGGAGATTCCAGGGCACACCCAGGAAACACTGGCTTGGGAATGTCTTGGTTTCCCTGAGACCGTTGCCCCAGATGAAGATGAGACGAGTTAAGATACTTTAGATTAATGAACAATGAAAACTACTATAAGAGGTGACAACACACAACCCTGAGGTGAACCTGTGTTTGACAGTCTTGTTGGACATTTGTCCATTTACAAAACCCTGCTGGGCCCTCTCAGTGAGAACATTTAAAAAGCTTTGTGATGCTGATGCTTTCTTTAAGTACTGCTTAATACACATCATAACAACTATTCTAAGTATCCGACACTCAGAAAGCCTGCCTTCCGCATACCCAACCACTAACCACAACAGAATCAGTGAACTTAGCATATGCAGTAGATAACATGCAGCTTTACAATATTTAGTTTATATCCAGTTAAGCTAAAAAATATTCTTTTGTCAGTTTTTATAAAATTTCAATTGTAGTAAAGCTACTGTAATGTGGTTGTTTCACATAATTAACACATTTTTAATATTGTATTTTGCAGATTAAAGCAGCAAGGTGAGGGCAAATTAGGCCCCTCCTCATCTCTCCATGGCTCCGCCTCCCCTCATCATGTGAATGAGAGTGCTGATGAACATCTGAGCCGCCTGTTCGAGGAGAGAGACACTTTACTTCGTACAGGCGTCTACACCCACGAAGATCGAATCATTGCTGAGCTCAACAGACAGATAGAAGACACCATGAGGGACAGAGGCAATCTCTGACAGCAGCAGGAAGTGACCGATCACACACAGTCACACCTGAAACTGCAGGTAAACCAGCACAGGAACTCAGAGGACCTCTGAGATCTTAAGGTGGTAATTTATGAACTTGTATTTACATAAAAATGTCCAAATGTTGGCCAAAAGATGATTCTCAGACCGATAAACAGCAGTTACTTTTACTCTAAACTGTGCTAAATGTGAGCAGGCAGTCATGGCACTTCTATTGACAATGTTGCCTTAAACCCAAATATCATTTTATATCAATATGAAGACATAAAGAAAGAGCAAGTGTGTTGGATTTTTTAGGCATCCTATACTGTTGGGATTTTTTGGGAATAATCTTAAAATTCTGTGATAGATATGTTATAATTGTTTTTTCCAAAACCGAGAACTTTTCTCGCTGTTATGTGGTTCAGAGTCCTTATAAATCCAGTTTAATGTACATCGCTGCCTCCAGTCATTTCAAATGGAGAATGGGGGTACAAGAGAAATGGACAGTGAAAGGACCAGGAAAAGGATGCCAACATATCAACACGACTGTCTGAAAGGGAAGGGCGGTGCTACGGAGCAGAAACAGGGAGGGGAGCGGAGCTGCTTCCGTGCGAGTCTCACGCTTGATTCTCAGGAGTTACAAACCCCAGCTTTAAGAAAGAAGAAGTTTCAATTTAAAAAAAAAAAAAATGTTTGGTAATTCAAATGAAATGTATAAAGAATCTCATAGATTTGGTTCATTATCAACCAGTTTTCCTTTACAGTAATAAGTTGATTAAATAAACTTAGTTTCCCTTCTTAGCTAGCTGGTTTTCTCTTTCATTTAGTCTTCCAGCACATAGAATCATTTACGTCTTCCCCAACAGTGTTTCCTGTTCTTTATACTAATATAAGATGGCTGTGTCTACCTGACAGCAGAAATCTTTATTTGGATTTTATATTTCTTTTAAAAGTCTATTTTAATTACTTAACTAACAGTTTTTGTATCCAGCTTTATTGTGAGTCGTCTGATATTTTGTCCGTTTCACGGCTCAACAAACAGCAATCAGAGAGAATAATGACAACCGTTAGGAACGATGTGTTCAGTTCCCAACATTCTGACCGCTGATTGTTTGTTTATGGACTTATGCGTGTGTGCTAAAGGAGATTTCAGATGTGATTTCTCTTACCACTCCGATCAAAGGGTCATGTGTTTAACTTCAGTGTTGTTTCATGTGTGCGCCGTCCTAGTTTAACTATACTGAACCAAATGTAACACTCATGTACAAATGAATCTTTTGGTTACTCTGGTTGTTCCCTCTGTGCTGGTGCTGAAATGTGCGGCTAAAAGTTAGAGAGGAACAATCTGAAAAACATGAGTGTTGTATTTAGACATTAGCCTTTCCTGTGAAGGATCATACCACTAGAAACCATTAGAATTTCTACTCTCCACCTTGTTCTCACGTAAACCTGTTTCATTATACTGACTTTGCACAATTGTCTCTTACAATTTTCACAGAAATAAACTTTGGCCAACGAGGAGCAAATGGACTAAAACATGCAAACTGTGGGCTGGTCCTTTAAAATCATGATTGATTCAAGCGTCAGACGACTCTGAGCCAAAGAATTATTCAACCTGAATCTACAAAATGTTATTAAGTTATTAGATGAATTTTGTGTACAGTCTGTGAAGCGTTAGTGTCTATTCTGACAGCAGGTGGCGCTGCAGCCTCAGAAAATCCACCTGCAGTGTCTGACCTGCAGAGGGTCCTGAGACATAAATTCATTTTTATTATTATCAGAGATGTCAGATTTCTGTTTGTCTGCAATAAATTATTCTGGGATGAAAATGGCTGTGTGTATTTGTTATTGTCTAATCATTGTTATCTAACAGTGCTTAATTTAGTTTAGGAGCAGAGAGGCGTTTAAACTGAAACAAATAAAGATATCTTTTCTAATCCTTTGGTTTTTAGCTATATGTTTCTAACATTTTTTTTATACTGATCTGTTTTCAGTTATTGTATTAAGTAGATACACACGTGAAGTTATTTTAAATATTGAGTTAAATTGTTAACAACCAAGGACACTTGGTATTATGTCACTATTTAAATTCCAAATTTTAATTAGGAGTATTAGTTGTAACTCACTATATTGAATTAGACTAAAATAAATATTCAGTTCAGTAAGCATTTTTGCTCTACATATGAAGCATATCTTTGTATTTGTTTCGTTTCGTTTCGTTTCGTTTTTTTGCCGCTTATCCAGGTCCGGGTCCGGGTCGCAGGGGCAACAGTTTGAGCAAGGAGATCCAGATGGTCCTCTCCCCGGCATCTTCCACCAACTCCTCCGTGGGAGGAGATGGTGGAGTCGAGAGATATAATCTCTCCAGCGTGTCCTTGGTCTGCCCCGGGGTCTCCTCCCGGATGGCCATCCCCGAAACACCTCCCCAGGGAGACGTCCAGGAGGCATCCTGACCAGATGCCCGAACCACCTCAACTGGCTCCTCTCAACGCGGAGGAGCAGCGGCTCTACTCTGAGCTCCTCCCAGATGTCGGAGCTCCTCAACCTATCTCTAAGGCTGAGCCCAGCCACCCTGCGAAGGAAGCTCATTTCGGCCGCTTGTATTCGCGATCTCATTCTTTCGGTCACTACCCAGAGCTCATGACCATAGGTGAGAGTTGGGACGTAGATTGACCTGTAAATTGAAAGCTTTGCCTTCTGGCTCAGCTCTCTCTTCACCACAACGGACCGCTTCAGCGTCCGCATCACTGCCGACGCTGCTCCAATCCGTCTGTCAATCTCCCGCTACATTTTCCCCAAGACCCCGAGATACTTGAACTCCTTCACTTGGGGAAGCGACTCTCCCCCGACCCAGAGTGGGCAATCCACCCTTTTCCGGCTAAGAACCATGGCCTCAGATTTAGAGGTGCTGATCCTCATCCCCGCCGCTTGACACTCGCCTGCAAACCTTCCCAGTGAGAGCTGGAGGTCACTGTTCGATGAGGCCAACAGGACCACGTCATCTGCAAATAGCAGAGACAGAATCCGAAAGCCACCGAACTTGTCTCCCTCCGCCGCTTGGCTGCGCCTAGAAATTCTGTCCATAAACATTATGAACAGAACCGGTGACAAAGGACAACCTTGGCGGAGACCAACCCTGACTGGGAACGGGTCTGACTTACTGTCGGCAATGTGAACCAAGCTCTGACTCCGACAATACAGAGATCGAATGGCCCGTAACAAAAGGCCATCTACCCCATACTCCCGGAGCACCCCCCACAGGACACCTTGAGGGACACGGTCGTAAGCCTTCTCCAAATCCACAAAACACATGTGGACTGGTTGGGCAAACTCCCATGCCCCCTCCAGTACCCTTGCAAGACTATAGAGCTGGTCCAGTGTTCCACGGCCAGGACGAAAACCACATTGCTCCTCTTGAATCCGAGGTTCAACTAGCAGCCGGACTCTCCTCTCCAGCACCCTGGAGTAGACCTTCCCAGGGAGGCTGAGGAGTGTGATCCCCGGTAGTTGGAACACACCCTCTGGTCCCCCTTCTTGAAAAGGGGGACAACCACACCTGTCTGCCACTCCAAAGGCACAGTCCCCGATGTCCACGCAATGTTGCAGAGATGTGTCTTTGTATTTGTCATGTTTATGAAAGTGTCAAAATACTCATAGTGAGGACGGCTGTATAATCTGACTGTTTATTACTTGATTGGAATTACTGACGCAGATGATTGTGGATATTTAAGCAGCTCCATTAAACAACTTTTTGTTCTTACTCATCTGCTGTAATTTAGCAGCAGATGAGTAAATTACAAAATTGCACATGTGAATAAATTAAAAAGCAGTTTTAAATGAAGACATCTAACTTAAGATATTGTACTACACATGATGTTTGGAAATAAAAGTCATACATGCATAATTTAAAAAAAATGGTGGGTTATGATAATGTGAAGGTGAAGTGAGACCAGAAGCAGCTGGAGGTCGACTGCGGACAGACGACACGTGTTATCACATGTAGAACAGCATGTTAACACACATTCTGTGCATCTGTGCTGACATCTGGGCCCTCTGTGGTGACGGTGAACAGATGTTCCCAACTCATCCATCAACCGGGAGTTGGAGAGGAAGATAAAGAGAGGCGGAACATGATGCTGATGTTTAAAGTGAAATCCTCCTTTAATATCTTATCAATTGGGCGTGTTTTTATCAGAAATTCCAACTTGTAAAACTTGTTTTGACTGATAACAGTTCAGCCTGCTACACACATACATGCACACAGATTGCAGACAAACACACTTCATATACTCATGAGGATTACAGAATACAGATCCACTGAACCTCTTTTGAGTGAAACGCATAAATCAAATGAAATTTTTCTGGCATTACTCATTTAAAAGTACCAATAAAATACGTATTTATATCCTGGAAATGGTGCAATTTGTAAAATATGGCCGTGATTTTGATGTGCCTCATTCCCTGTAGGGGGCAGCATAGTGCCAAAGTAAACCACCCAATGCTGTTATTGGTCTATCTTTAGCTGTGTAATTATCTCTGGCTGTAGCTTTAGCGTTGGCACAGTCCGGAGTAACTGTAGATCATATGCCTGCTGCAGGAGGCCATCGCGGGTTCAAACTGGCTCTGGAGGCTGGCCGGGCCCGGAAACCAAACCAGGACCAGACACAGGCTCAGAGGCCTCAGCAGAGGCCAGTTTGATAACAGGAGGTACGATACGGAAGTGAGACTAGAGTATTATGACAGCAGAAGTATAGAAAAAGAATATTTTCACATCTGACTTTGTGAACGGAGCATTTAGCCACACTGTTTCCAAATCCCGACGCTTTCATGTGCGACCCTTATCCCGATCCGGACGTCCGGATCTCCATGTTTTAAAGGCTGAGCGTTGCTGGTTTTCAAGATGTGCTCGGATGTTGATTGAGCCTCAGTGGTTTTTCACGTCAAAGTCAATTCATATAGTTATCAGTGTCGCAAAAGTCGACAATAACTATCAAATAGGACTCTTGAATCGCTTTCGTATATTTCGGTGCCAATCTCCGCATTCCTTTCTGGAAACAGAAAGAAAGACAGTCCAGGAGGGTTTTTTTACACGTTTTATTTTGTGCTTGTTGATGAGGATGACTTGAGAAGGCAATTCAGCTTGTGTTAGTTCTGGAAAACAAAGAAACGCCAATTCATTTGATTTGTTTTCCTCTGTTAGCAAGTGGTAGCAAGTATCAGGTGTAAGAATGTTCTCTTGCTGTCTGTTTTGATCACTTATTTGACCAATCCAGTGAAGGTTGTGTCTGTGTTGAGGCTGCAGGCTATCAGCTGATTGGCCGTTCGGGTACAAAGTGGTAAGAGATTGCTCCGGCCAGCTGGTTAGCGCGCTAACTCAGGTATATCTGTGACATGACTGCATGTTCATTCACTTTCTGTTGATAATGTTCCCGCTTTGAATGCTTTAAACGATAATTACAAAAAATGCGACACACACACACAACTCATGGTCAGGTTAACTGGGAGATTTTCTCACAGTGAAATGTCCTCGTTTTTCTCCTCTAACATGTTTCCAATTAAAACTAAAAAAACCCTCCAGTGCTTCATGTCTAATTGGTTTTGAAAGTGTGACCTCTTGTCTACTTCATATTTTCCCTCCGTGACAGGAAATTCCACCAAAAGCAAACCATTATCCCCATTAAACACACACACCACACACACGCACACACGCACGCACGCACGTGCCAATGGCCTAAACTGATATCTGTCTACGACTGTTATTGATGATAATCTATCATATACATCTTTGGTTTTTGCTTCTGCAAAAACAAAAAAAAAGTCAGGATTTTCCCTCTCGGTTTCTCTTTAGCGAGAATTTCCATTTTTTTCCTCTCTAATCACTTTTCTTTGCACGAAACGAACATTTTCGATCCTGAGTCCTTCTTGCCGTCAAACAGCCATTAATCTGTGTTCACATCACTGCAGATATCAGCACTGTTGTTTACAAATATTATCAGTGACAATGAAATAAATGACCAATCTTTGGCTCATTAGCATGATTACGCCAAAAAAAAAAAGGTAAACGGTCAAACTTGTTGGGAGGACAAGGAATGGAAGGAGGAACCAGTTAAACGTTCATGTAGATCAAGATTTGAGAGGCTGATCCAGGAATTTTAATTTAAGTAGACTCTCGGGCCCTAATTATGTTTGGATAACTATGCCTCTGCCTCGCCACGTTTCCTGTGCTACATAATGTGGATGTTTCACGATGTTTAGGCTCTGCATCAGTCAGTCCTCTGGCCGTTTGCTCGCTCGCCTTGCACTTTGATGTCTTTTTTTCTTCCAATTTTAACTTGTTCAAATAAATAGAAACCCAAAGCGGCTAAAAGTCGTCCCTCCCCTCTTTAGCCTCGTAACTGCTTCTAATTAAAACTACCACTTCCATAATCTCATTACATGTAATCTAATCTGGGCCCTGACATTTCACTAAGAAAAAGGAAAAAGACATGAAACTTTTGGTTGTGTGGTCATTTGTTTGGCCTGGGGGTTTTGGATCCGGTTCCCACGGTGAGAAAAGCAGCTGTGATTGATGCTTGAAAGCTCTGACTGTGTTTGTTTTGGTGAATTTGTCGAATCCTCGCAGGAATAATCTCTGAAATCAGACTGGAGAGCAGGACGCCCAGTGTGTGTGTGCAGGCTGACGGGGCCGAGGTCAAGGCGGCGCTCCCTCTCGCTCCGTGTTACAGATTATTAGCAGTAAGTAGAGGCAGCTGTTGATTGGCCGCTAAACCTCCCATGAGGCGATTGATGTTATTGTTTGGGCCTGAAGCGCACTTGAGTGGGTCAGGAGATTCACACCGCTTTCAGAAATTCTTCAATCACAGTTGAGCTAAAACAAGGACAGACTTTCTTTAAAGGGAAACAATGTGAAGAGCCTGTCACTTAGTTTTTGGTCATTTGGAGGCCTTTGACCCGAGAGTGGAGGGATTGGTCCGGACCACCGTCACTGGGTGGAAATCTGTTAAGTTCTCCTTTAATGTAATTAATTCTTGTCAAAAAAGCAGAATGATTCCTGCTTTAACCTTAATTATTGCTCCAAACTTCTTATTATCATCAGCCGTTTTGAACATTATAACCCATAAAGCTGCACAAACAAAGATGACAGAATCAGCGATGGATTTGAGCTTTATTTCCTATGAAACAATGTCTTTTTGGTTTCAGATGTCACTTTTGTCATATGTAAAGAAAAAAAAAAGGGAGGAAGGGGGAGGGGTCAGAGAAATCATGCAATCACGATTGAGTCAGCGTGGATCTTTTTTTACAGAGGAAATGATTATCGTCATCAGAGGGACTGAGTTGGATTCAGGATCTGCACAGCTGATCCAAGAAGGTGGTTTCAACCCCCCCAACAGAAAAAAATTCAACACTCAAAAGGAGAATTGTGTTATTTTTAAGCCTTATTTCCCAAACACAAACACATTTTAGGACAAATTAGTTTAACACGACTTTATGATGCAACAGCACAGGGTATGACATCATGACGTCGGAAATAAATCAGGTTTTTTTACCACTAACTACACTAAAAACGTTACTGTAAGTGTCGGGTTAGATGGAGTAGACACCTACAAGTGAAACCTGTGTTTCTGACTCACAAACAGTACAAATACTGATGGAGTTCCTTTCAGAGGAGGCACTGTTTTCTGCTGCTTTCTCATGTTTAGGAAAGAAAAATAACAATATTTTGAACATAGTTAGCCAAAAAAGAGAAGCGCATTATTTCCTCTGTTGCCCTCTGCAGCTGGCTTTGTTGGGTTAATCCATCAAAGTGATCAAACGCCACACAGGAATGATTCAAATATATATACACTGTGAAGTTTTAGAGCTCAAAGTTCAGGAAATATGGCTTTGGTTGAAAAAAATACCGGAATTCTCCTTTAACCACCAGGTAAGGAAAATGAGAGCGGTTTTCACCCTGGACGAACACGCCCGATGCTGCGTTTTGTATTAAACATTCGAAAACTTTTTCTTCTGCCCAGCGTCTCTCTGTAATGTACAGAAACCTCGCTCGTGTTGGCATTCATTTAGGTGGCGCGTGTTTAAAAAAAACATGGCAGCTGGAGTTCGTCCTCTGCATCCTGAACACACTCAGTCCCATTGATTCAGCATATAGAAAGCCCATAATATTTTTTTATATACAGCAGTGGATCCCTCAGCATCCTGGGTAAAGACACGCCTCGTATCTCTTTTACTTTTGGTAGCAAACACGTCTGTAAGAGTTCAAAGAGCTGCTGGTTGACTTCCAGCAGCACACAAACATCAGGATCTGTCATCATTCCTGCAGCAGGTGACGATCGGCAGCTCACATGGATCATTTTAGGTGAAACTGCTCCTGTTAAAGTGTTGCCGTTATACTCAAGTTGTCCTAATTTGTGCGACTGAGGTGATAATATTCACTCTGCTCGATATTAGGGACCAAGTTTGGCCTTAATTGTGACAAAAGCCTGGCGATATCTGCAAAATATTTTCAGAGGTAACTTTTGAGTTTCATCTGGAAAGCTTGCTCACAACAAACACAGGTCAATGTAAATTGTAAGTGTGCATTTCTAGCTAAGAGTAAATACAAAAATAAATGCACAAGAGGGAAGTTCGTGCTTGATCTTTGCTGCTCAGGAACTCTTACAGACGTTTTTGAGGTTAAAGTAAAATTGTTTTGAGTATTAGGGCCAC
>KV751322.1:6483711-6495224 GCA_001698575.1 Mola mola | reverse complement strand
TGCTGATGTGTTTGATGTTAAGGTTCTATAAGTTTACAGTTAATGTCGTGATAAGTCATTTTTTACTCGTTGGCACCTTGAATTAAGAGGCTGTAATGATTATTGACATCATGCCTGTTTGGATAAACACAGTCTGTGGTGTCCTACAAAGCACTTTCTGATCCTGACAACTGAACAACTGCTCTCATTGTTATAGAGAAATTCTACAGAAATACGTGAAGTGAGTCTACGTGTGGTACACTCACAACAAATTGTTGTACACACCCAAAATAAACACATTTCTGTTGATTTAAAGTTTCAAGTCTGGTTTGCATAATTTTTTGAAGTTGAGCCAATGTATTAGATTTTACAGTGTATGAGTGACTGCGCTTCCCTAAGAGAAGACAAAGACTCCCCAAATTTAAATCAGAGCCTTTGACAGTAATTGCACTTCTCAGAAATCACATTTGTGATGTAATTACACACTGCTGGGTAATATTGACTTAAATCAATGTCAAAATGTCTTAATACAAAAATTAAAACAAATCACGCTGTGCATTGCAAATTTGCAGGTCAAACAGTGCCAGATGGACTTAAAACTAGAACTTCTGCTTCTCTGTTGTATGTCTGCATTGCCCAGTGAAGTTGTGGTTTAGATCCATGTCTGTCCAGACTCGTGTAACACGTGTAGAGAGTGACAGAGAGCTTGACCATATGGTGCTCTACATTCTGAAACATGGTTGTGTCACCTAAATGTCCAACTCGGTAGAACAGAAGATCCACACTATCAGCACTTGTCTAAAATCATGTAAGGATTACCATCTGAATTTTTGAATCACAGAGTCACATCGCTGACCTCCACCAAACTGATCAGTCCATCCTTTAGACTAATGAATCTGTCCAAATTTGAAGAAATCCCCTCAAAGCAGCCCGGAGACGTGGTGTTCATCAGAGTAGGACTGATGTGAGGTGAGAGTGATGTTGACCTCCTACCACTGAAATCTGATCAGTTCATCCTTTAAACCAAACCTGAAGAATGTCACAAAACTAACATGCATCCTGAAAACATAACATCCCTGCACAGCAAACCATGGTGTGTTTACAGGAAAAACCCACAGAGTTCATATAGTTAGCAGGTTAAAAAGCCATTCAGTAACCTCCAAGTCTCTGAAATTGGCTCAAACAAACTGGCCCTACAAAAATAGATTATTTTTGCAGGAATGAAACAGTGAAGAGACTTTGATTTAACTGACATCCCTGTCCATTGTTACGTGGTGTTGATAGTTCAGCTGTGGCAACACCTTGCTTTGAACAGGCTTCACTTTTGATTTGCACTGATGGTAAATGTGCCAACCCACACCTGTTCGATTCTTCAGGGAAATTCCAATATTCAGCCCCGATGATGTCGATGATGGTGACGTGTTTGGCCCCGCCCTGTCAGCGGTGCTAATAAAAAAGCTGTTCTCCGAAAGGTAATGTCCCTATGGAGCTGGGACTATGAAGATATGAATCTCCTCTGACAAGAAGGAAGTCAGAAAATAAATGCAACAAAGGCCAAAATCTATTTTAAATCTATATATATGTTATTGGATGAACAAGAGAAAATACTTAATCTAAAATGGGTTTTTTTGATAATCCTCAGGCGTCGGCATTTTTGGTTTTGGAAGATGAACCACAACCGTAGTTTGTAGTTCATTCGCACTTTACACGCTACTGGAGAATAACAACAAACAGCAGCAACCTCAGGTATGTGCGGCACCTTCTGCATGTGACATGGACAAAAAGAATAATTGAAAAAATTAAACACAAGCGTTTTTTCAGTTTATTCTTTTGTTATTATTAAATGAGGCTTTTATTATTTGCTGTTACAAGGTTATTTATGTCTGTGTCCTAAATTGGTTAGTGTATAAATTACATTTTTTAAAAGATCAGCAGTTATGTAGTGCATTATTGAAAACAGTTGCACTCTCATTACAGTGAAGACAGTTATTTAATCTTTGTGTACTGAATGTCGACATCAAATATGCTGTAACTCTTTGTTACTTTTGCCAAAAAACTGCACTGTGCTTAGAGTAGATCATACTTTCGAACTATAGTTTTTCATTTTTTTATACATATATTTTTATGCTTTTCATTTAGTAATTTCATGACTTTGCCAGAAGTATTATGTGACTCTGCCTGTATGATTAATTTCCTTATAACTGTAAAACATTTCACAACTTAACATTTATGTTAATTAGTCCCTATCCTGCAGCCTGCAACCAGTTTTGAATTAATTAAAACCTAAACTCATCAATAATTTTAACGTGACATAGGCAGGATGAAGCTGTGATGATAACTTTGTGTGCTTTATGTTATCCCTGCATTTCATTATTCATTATTTGGTCTTCTTTCTTAAAACCAAACAGACAGCCAACGGCCATAGCGTTTTGACTAGTGCCACGTGGCAATATGGCAGCATCCAGAATTTATGGTAAGAATTAGAATATAGCAGATGTGGTTTATTTGAGAGAAGTATATTGAGAAAAATGATGTGAACCAGACGAAGAGGGACAAGGAAAAACGAATCGTGGTTTTTAGAATCAGTCAAAATGACAAGACAACACTAAGTAACATCATCACGAAGGGAAATAAAATCCCTTATCTGAAAATGCAACAAAGATGTAGAGTTGGCACAGTTGGCGATTGGAGGAGACAAACGATAAAAGTCGTGGAAACCTCAAATGTCTTCAACCTGACTGGAGATAAAGTGGGACATGAGATGAGAATGTGTGTTGCTCTGTGCCCCCCTGGACCAAATGTCCTCCTGCTGACACTGACACCTTCCAACTTCAACGAGAAACACAGACAAAAATTGAAGTCCATTCTGAGTTGCTTTGGCCAAGATGCTTTTAAGAACTTAATGGTAATTGAAGTACAAAATGGGGAGGTTCAGATTTCCGCAGAGAACCAAGTCATCCAAGACTGCGGATAATAAAGATCTTCTCAACTGTGATTACCAAGGACTAATGGAAAAGATTGAGAACATTGTGAGTGTCAACAAAAGAGGATATCTGAACTGCGTTGAAGATCATGGGCCAATGACAACATCTGTAATCTCCAAACCTCCTCTAAACTTAATGTTATGTGGGAGATTTCAATCCTGGAAGACCTTGGCAAGCACGGCCATTATTGGAGAGCAGATGTTTGCCCCACCTGCCAATCCAACTGAGTGTGTTAAAATTCAGGGAGAGGTGAGTGGACGTTTGGTTTCCCTTGTGGAATTGCCTGCCTTGCATGGAAAACCTAAGGAGGCCGTTATCAAGGAGACATTTCGTTGTATTTCGCTCTGTGACCCTGATGGAAGTCCATGCCTTCATCCTGGTCCTCCCCGTGGGTCCCATAACAGATGAAGATGAGAACGAGTAAAAGGCCATCCAGGACATTTTCAGCTCCCGGGTGAACAACTTCACCATGGTTCTGTTGACCGTGAAGTCAGATCCAAACTCCACGGCTGTCCAAAGATTTCTGAGAGAAAATAAGCACATCGGACGCCAATTTGTCTTCAACTTGAAGGACGAGCAGCAGGTCTGTCATCTGCTGCACACTGTGGAAAAGATGAGCGCTTGTGCGTCCACATGCTTCACTAAGGAAATGATGGCAAAGCCCCGACTGAGTAAGATCGTAAGCTTTAAATGTGAAGGGAACAGAGCAAATTTCAAACAGAGCAGAGTGCTGAGTACAGACAGTGCAGGGTCTCTCAAGGTGGCCCAGCGGAGAGAGTGTCTCAGGATGGTGCTGGTTGGGAAGACTGGTTCTGGAAAGAGCCCCACTGCAAACACTATTCTTGACAAAGAATGCTTCAAATGAAGACCCCGCCTGAACTCGGTTACCAAATGTTGCCAAAAAGCAACAGGGGAGTTTAATGGGCAGTCTGTCATTTTGGTCGACACACCTGGTTTGTTTGACACAAGTCTGTCCAATGACCAAGTTAAGCATGAACTTGTGAAATGCATCATGTTGTTGGCTCCTGGGCCTCACGTGTTCTTATTGTTGATGAGGATCAGTCGCTTTACGCAGGAGGACAGAGACACAGTGGGGCTGATCAAGGAGTTTTTTGGCAGCAAATCAGGAGAGTTCATCATTATTGTATTGACCGGAGCAGACGAACTCAAAGATGAAACAATTGAGAGCTACATACAGACTGACAGGGATGGCTTTGTTCAACAAATGATCGAAGACTGTGGAGGAAGATACCAGATATTCAACAACAACGGTCAGAATGAGGTCCAACTAAGACAGTGGAAAGAAAAAGTCAAAGCCATGGAAAACACATTAAAAAAAGAAACAGAGAAACAGCCAGATTCTGATAATAAGATCGCCTTGAACAGAGAGATGATGAGACGAGAACAAGAGACTTGGGAGAAGCAACAGAAAGAGTCGTGGGAAAATAAACATCAAGAGGACTAAAAGAGACGAGAAGAGTAGCAAGCACAGCTCAGACAGCTCATAGAAGATTATGAGCAGGAAAAAGAAATGTATAACAACAAAGTGAAAGAAGATCAGATCAAAAAAGATAGAGAACAAAAACTCTTGAAAGAACTACAAGAGAAGCTCATGGGAACTGTGGCAGCAGCCAGAAAGCGCACAGAAGTAATGAATGAATTCACACAAAAATACACCAACGACTTTGCATCTCTGACGAAAAAGCAAATTGAAAAAGCATCAACAAAAACAAAAGGACCTCATAATCGAACAATTGTGCAGAAATAAATCAAGTAGGAAGGACTTGGAAAGACTGAAGAAAATACAAGAAGAAGAAATTAAGTACCTGACAATGACGCTGGATCCAAAACAATGAACATGCAAACAAACGAATCAAGGAGCTGGAGATGCATGAGGTGGTGCATGAGGAGGAAATTAACAGCTGGATACATGAACACATACACAAAGGCACAACTGGCTGTTCACTCTTATGAGATGATATGTTTTTACTTCAACGACACGCATCATGATCAAAAAGAGCGCAATCTTCATGTATGACTGAAAGTTAAAATTCATGTTCCTTGAGCACAAAACTACAAAATCTCATTTGTGGTTATACAAAACCAGATATCCTTTGAGTCTGCAATACTTGTTTTGCTTTTCTTTTTTCATTTATTGTCTTATGTCTGTTACTTTTCTTATTGTTAGCTAAATAGTAACAAACGTGTGTTATCATGTCATTTTACTGCTTCAGGCGTTCAGCCTAAAGTGTCAATTTACATTTTATAACATACATTGTGAAAAATGATAACAGATTGACCTATGTGCCTATTGTTTAGCTGCAGTCTGGTCAGATATTTGAAAGCAATTATTAACTACACTTTAATGTTCACTAGCATGATGATGTTCACTAATTTGACAAGGTAATTAGGTTTTCTAAATTGTTGTTCAGTTGTGTTTACAGAGTTCATTCTAATGGTGATGTGATTTTATTTAAACATAAATGAATATATTTTGCGTTAGAATGTGTGTGAATTACATGACTGCTCTTACACACTAAAAATGATACATTCTCAATTAAAGGGCTGAAACTCTGATTTAAAAAGGACACTATGAAAAAGAACATTCTAACAGGACAGTTAAAGAGAAAAGCTAATCTTGCAGCTACCTTTCTACAAAATAAAAGGAAAATTAGCATTAACTAAGACATTGTATTAGATCTGATGACCCCCTGAAACAGCTAAGTTTGGTGGTTTCGCAAACTAAAAGTGGGGATTCACTTTACGACGATTGCAATCATTGCAGATTAAGAAAAGACTAGTATACACTAACCAACTGGCTTCAGCAGACTGAAAGACTCCCATCACACATTAACAACTGCGTCATTCGAGGGATCACACACTACACGGCTTGTTGCTTCAACCAAAGCCATCTCAACCAAACTCGCATGAAAACACTCGCAACAATAAGCGCAATACTGTTGTGGGGTGCTATTAACACTCCCAACAAAGAGGGAAAACAAAAAAAAAACAATAAATGATGGTGTAGTCGGTACATCCAGCGGGAGCCCCAAAGTGAAAAACACAGTGCGCTATTTACAAAAAGTGAAAAATAGAAGATGTCACGAAAAATCTATGAGTGCTATTTACAGAAAAAAAAAAAGGCTTCTGCAGTAGCTGTTTTATAAAGAAATACAAAACACAAGGAACTCAGGAATCGGCTACAACAATCCAGAACTCCCCATTCCCACAGCCAAGATGGCCTCTTTATACCCATAGCCCCTCCCCTGGGCGTTATTTTCCATAAAAAATATTCAATTAGCAATATTTTTTTCAAGAAAGGCAAATACAACGTAATGAAAATTTCAGCAACTAAACATAAATTCAGCCAATCGGTCATCATCATTTCCCCACAGTAAACCAAGTGATGAAGCGGGAAAACAAACAATGTACAAAAATAAACATAATTTGGCAGATCACATGAGACATTTGAGTGTCAACCTAAGCCCCTTTTCTCATTCTATGAGAAAAACTGCACCAGTATGGAGTTTAGTCACGAGGACATACAATGCAACGGCAGGAGGCATGACAGAACATGAGAAATAAATAGGGTTTTTATTTTTTAGCAACAAGGAAATAAATATGACTGGTGTTGTGACACAGGATGTAAGCAGTGTTCCTTTATTATTGATGTCTGGCTCAGTGAAATAAAGAATCTATCCTACTAAATAATTACAAGAAAAATGTAGATGTTTAAACATGGAGACACAGATAGTTGAACTAATATGTGTGATTTCACAGTATTTTAACATCATTATTGGTATAGGGAAAATGCATTTTTACGCACTGACACTAT
Organism: Mola mola; assembly: GCA_001698575.1. Classification (NCBI taxonomy): domain Eukaryota; kingdom Metazoa; phylum Chordata; class Actinopteri; order Tetraodontiformes; family Molidae; genus Mola; species Mola mola. The sequence continues at coordinate 6,488,426 of KV751322.1, read as the reverse complement.
AAGAGTGGGAGTTTGACAACTGCCAACCAAACATCACAGCATTAGACTTGTCCTTACCTGTACTGTACAACCATCATGTTCTGCTCCCCACAGTGTCGGGCACAGCGGATATACCTCATCCAGCTGGACTTACTGGGATCATTACCATCAATAAAGTGCTGTAACGTCCCCTCTGCATCATAGATCTGGAACACACCGATACACAGATTCTTAATTAAAAGTAGCACATAGACAGACGAGCTCAACTAATCATTACTTAAGTGTGTTACATCATTGTACTGGGAGGCAGCGCATGCAGAGTGCCATTGTTTATTTATAAAGGCCTGTAATATTACAGATAATTATTCCTATTGTGACGTGTTTCTTTTAATTATGTGAAATGCTTTATTGTTTACATTTTCGAATATGGGTGGAAAGAATATGCTGAAACTGACATTGTTTTATTTAAAGATTCAATTGGTTAAATGTGAGAGCATGGAACTGGGTACTTTTGCTTTCCCATACAGTGATGAATTGTTCAACCAATGGTTTCAACTCTCTCTCTGGTCTTGTCTGAGAAGACATATTGACAATCAAAAATTAAAATGGCATATTAACAATAAACAACTATCTCCAATGTCTCTGTATATGGTCAATACACTACCTAAGCTACTTGAAATCTTGCGTATTTTAAAAGGGATCCTACGTTGGCAAGTTCAGCAGCCTCATCCTATTCTCCTTATTCAGTCTGACAACGTCAATAAAATTTTGAGCTAGAATAAAACAGTCCAATGTTAACAGCTGCTATGTTTGGAATAGACACTAGTTGCCCATCAGTGATGTTCTCAACCTGGAAATAAAATGGAAATACAACAAATGCACTAATTTACCCTGCTGAGAAATCCAGCCTGAGCTGCCAGCTGCCTCAAACGGGTCTAGTTGGCTGCTAGCTCCAAAGCAGGCTACTGCGTGCCATGGAGCTGGGGACTGGTAACAAGCTTGACCAGTTTGAGCTAGGCCTTTTGACAGCTGGGTAGCTTCAAGTGATATTAGAGCGGAGATAGAAACGCCTTCCTTAAAGCTGCGTTCTGTAGGACTGAGAGGAGAGGGAGTTTTCACTCTGCCTCCAAGCCCCTCTGTGCAGAGAAGGCTGCTGTGCACGAGATCGGGACCAGTCTAATGATTTCGTTTTCACGTGTTCTTCTTCAACTGCCGGGTTATTTTTCGGTGTCTTCGTGGTCTGTATCCATTTTCTTCATTGCTGATTTCTCCTGCTGCTCTCGCTAAACTGAGGCAATTGGTCTGGGCTGTTAACTCACAAGAGGTGATTGACTGATTGATTGATTTTTGGGCAGTGTTTTGCATTAGAAGCAGTAGGGGGGACCGAAGGAGCTGGCTGCCTCATATATTATTGTCAAAAAATAGTGATTATGACCGAAACTTCTTTTTATAAAATTTGCTGACTGCAGCTTTAAAAGCTCCCTTTAATGATTCAAAAATAACTATTAATAACAGAGTCATGGTGAGTGCGACACATTCAGTGTCATGGAGCTTATGGAGTTAGGTAATATTGTAGCATTCTTGACTGTGCCACTGAATGCCAAAAGATTGCAAGTTGGATCATGTTGGTAATGCTTTTATTTTGATAGGTCATTTACCTATCTCTGCCCTAGTAGGTGTACACAGGAGTGACCACAGCATTTATCCTACTCACTACAGTCCCGGTGTCACTGCCAACATGCACAACATGAACCTAGAGAGTAATGCCCCCACCTCAGCCATGCCTATACACTCACAAGAACCATGCAAGCACCATGAACCCTGCAGCCCTGCACTGAACACCCAAAATGGAACACTGAACACAGACCATCCACAATGCAATGCAAGCACACACAAAGCAAGCTACAATACTAACTTCAATCAGGTGGATCTGCTTAGAAAGGAAACAGAATATTAACGTTTTGTTCCTTCTTTGCTCTTACATCAGTTTTTTAGAAGATTACCAAGCTGATGGGACTTGGGACAAACAGCTAGCTAGTAAGCATGTTTTCCTCAGTTGACCAACCAGCTCACCAGTATTATGATGAAAGATTGGTTAAAATTCGATTCGTGGGATTATTTCAACTGCAAGCATTTTGTACCTGCAAGTTTTAAAAAGTATTATATATAAAAGAAGAAGTCATTATTATTATTAACTTTATTTTTCAGCAGTGTCCATAATGTGCTGTCTGGGACAGTTATAAAATATTTCAAAATGCAGCTCCATGTTTTGTGACTTAGTCAGATAAAATGGTACTTATCAAGTCACATATAGTCATTGAAGTGTTCTCATTAAAGTAATGTTAAAATAACGTCTTGTGAGCTGAGTGTATCATCACACCCCCAGTAGCTGGGCACAGAAAAACTTGGTCAGAGAATGTGGGAGTCGGACTGGACATACAGTAAAATGGAAAGTAGGCTAATTTCAAGATAGCTGTGCTATAAACACGCCAGACAAGTTCGCATTTAAGGATTACGTGACATGATATCATTGCCACAGTTTATGGGAATGTTCTGATATTAGCTATTTTGCATTTTTTTTTTGTGTCGTTGACTAAGGTCTTTAAATTTGTAAAAAACAAAATATGGGTTGTGTTTTAGAAACACCCTGAGAATTCAGCTCCCTGCGTTTGATGACAAGAGCCGTCCAGCTCACTGTCTGTGGAAAAATATTTGTGACAAAGGGGAAACCACACAAAGTGGAGAAAAAAGTTGTTTTCTTTTGCTGTGTATTTTTTATGCTGTTGACTTTGCTTTTTTGGCAAGCTTCTAAATGTGATTTCATACATCTGTCTGTTTTCTGATTGTGTTTTGTATGCCTGACTTTAATATAAAAACAGACATTGGATATAAAAGCATTAGGATGCATTAAATGAAGAGAGGAAGAGGATGAACAGATGAAGAGTCGGATGTTTAAAATTAAGGATGAGCTTATTGCTAAGGCTCTGCATCACTTTTATGTGCCATATTGCAGATCTCATGAGTTAAGATATACACAGTGTAATGCGAGTTTGAAGCCAGGGATGGAAGTCTAAAACATCTAAACAAAACAAAAATAAGTCTCTGCAGGTTTCCCTGTTTATAATATATTAATGGCATGTGTTTGCACTTTAAATAGGAAAAAAAGTGTCACATGAAGAAATATTTCAGAAAAACAATGTTTTGTTTCACAGTATTTATGCCCAAAGATTAACTTAAAGTGATGAATTGTAAAACTAGGTGCAAAGCAGAAATTGTCTCCATTTTATGAGTGACATACTGTTTCTGTGTGGCCATGTTTCAGCTTCAGGTTGGACATCTCTTAAGGACGAATCTAGGCGGCTTAAAATAAGTCCTGTACTTGCAGCTCAAACAAAAAGACATAACTCCGATTGATTTGAAATGTTTCAAACAAGTCTTGGCAACAAGACTCTCATCCACAGGCGTGCTGAAGCTGTGATTGTTGCTCGCCTGTTGGGTGTTAAACGTTATACAAGCCTGATTTATGCATGCTTAAAAGCCTCGCTGTTTCACCTAAGCCAAAGTCTTCGCGAATAAAAAAACCAAAAAGTTCATCCGCCTAAATGTACATTTTCAGAGCGGAGCGGAGTAGAAGAAGAAGAGAGTGTGTGAAGCAATATGCATGAACACAAACACAAGGTCTCAACAAGCACTGAACAGACTAATAATACAGTACGCATTCTGTCTCTAGTGAGATCAGAAATGGTGCGTTTGCAAATTAAAAGGCATCGAAGACCCAGAGAACCACTTTTTGTTTAAATGACCCAATGACCTGTCCTACAGTGCCACTTTCAGGACAAAATGTATATTTTACCAGGCCCGCAGTGAGGCTCTGGCCTCAGATTTACGTCAGGCATGAGAAATGAGCGGGACGTAAGCAGTGTGGAATCTCATCCAGCTGGACTTAATCCACACTGGCTGTGACCTCCGAGCGCGCTGATATCAGAGATTCACCCAACAAAAAAGACAAGTTAACAAATCATTTGTTTTATTACCCCGCCAACTTGCTCTGCATAGTTAATATTTTCTCACCAGCAGGAGAATACAGGCCGGCAGATTAGATGTTTCACTGGGAGGAAAAAAATAAACAAATGAATTTGAGTATAAAATTACAGATGCATAAAGACATACAGTATATATTGATTCAGGGTCCAGATTTCCTTTGATTTAGATAAGTTACAAGATTTCAATGCAATACGAGGTGACGATAATTAAAAAAAGCATTAACAGAATGGTTAGGGTTAGTAAGTGTACACTACAGTAAGTGGTTGGAATGAGCTCATCTCTCTTGGCCACCCTGTTTTTTTCATCATGAATCCATCCCTCCGTCCATCTGTGGTGGCTGTATCGAGGAGGTGTTCGGTGTCTTTATGAGGTGATGACTTGAGCCGATAACTGGCTTCTCTGCTGTCCACACAGCCAACAAAACAATCGATGCTGTAAATGACTGCGAGAATCGCTTATTATTCCCCACATGTAAGCACTTTAATGTCCGCCACCGTGTGTCCGTCTTTCTGTTGTCCCGCCTTTATGTGAATCTTTGTTTCATGACTTTCTGATGTGTGTAACTGGTTAAAACAAAATTCGGATTGTGCGTCTCTATATTGAATCAGATCAGTTGAAGTTTGTGATAGGCAGGTTTATGGAGAAAATCTAAAGATTTCAGAGTTTCAGAGTAAAATCTTTTCTAAATCCTC
>KV751322.1:6472548-6483696 GCA_001698575.1 Mola mola | reverse complement strand
AACATGAAAACAGGGCTGATGGGAAATGAAGTCTAACACGATGTCCTTTTGTTAACAGTTATTTTACCAATGAAGCTGCTCTGATACATTTTCCGATTGTGTGTCTCTCTCTTGTATTTGTGGGTGAGGACACTTTTTTGTCTGAAAGGAACTTTTTCAGGATTTGGTTCTGTGAGGCAGCTGGTTGAAGGACTCCATGGACGGGACGATGGTCCTCAGGAACACAGCGGTGTGAGCATGTGTGTGTGTGTGTGTGTGTGTGTGTGTGTGTGTGTGTGTGTGTGTGGTGTGTTCAGCCCCCCTGCAGCCTGTGATGAAACTCCTGCGCTCTGCTGTTGTTTAATGCTTTTTTTACTCACAGCCGTTTGTCGCCGGCATCTATTTAAACAAATCACAGCATGTTTAACAGCGTCCCGCGTCTTCCTGCTGCACTTTACTCCGCGCAGCTGGGGGTTTTCCTTGTGGGAGCACTGAAAAGGCTGCCAGGTTTTGTTTGAACTGAAATAAATCTCTATTTTTTGATTCACAGTTGTTTAATCTAAAGCACTGCGCACCAAATCTAAGTTAGTTTACATGCTGATGTGGAAATGTCAGAAACTATACCAAAGTTTCAGTAATGTTGCTGTTGTTGTTTTAGGTCTGTTAACATCCGCCTTGTCCAGTCCTTGAGCGTTTACCCCCCCCCCCCCGGAGCAGCTCGTTTGGGTTGGTTTGAACGCAGTCTGAGACTTCTGGTGTGAACCAATCAATCGGACTCTGGTCTGATTGAAAGAGGAGGTCTCGCACCGCTTGCAAGTGAACTCTGGAGCAGATCATCACTGGTGCGAACCTCATCTGCTGCAAATCACTACAAGAGCACATCTACACGTCATTTCCTGTTAGTTGAAGGAGAAGCAAAGCGTGGCTAACATAATGAGCAGCAGGGGACAAATGTGGAGCGACGAAGAACAAAAAAACCTTCTGGAAATATGAGCAGAAGAGAACATTTCACAACAAGAATATGGAGGTGTTCAAAATGAAGCACAATGGATTTAACTGAAGTGTTGCATTAAAATTAAGAAGCTGCGTGAACAGTACATAAAAATACACGGCGCACTGCAGAAAAGTTTAAGCTCTTCGGATATTAATGACATATTTATTTGGCACGAAGTCCTCGACAACATTTTGAAAACAAGATTGAAAAATGCAAAAATTATATGGAAAACATAAAAAAATCTTTGTTAAGTTTTATCTCAGATCTACTGTGTGTTGCTAACTGATCGTAGTTGGATCTTATTAGAACCGGCTGTCTTCCGGGGGACATCCTCAATTAAATTATTAAAGTGCCTGTTGTCCGACCACATATTCGTATGCGCAATCCGCTAACGTGCTGAAGTTCACCCAGATCAAGATGTGCAGCAAAATAACCTGCTGATGCGCTATGATGTAAACTGCAGGAGAAACTGTCAGGTTTTTTTCATTTTTACCCACCTTAACATCTGAACAATTATTGAAAGGAATTCCTGGCACATGACTTTTGTGTACAATGTCGCTTGAAATGTGTCTTTGTGACGCGAACCGAACCAGCTGAAAAATGAAACAGTGTGTCCAACTTGCATTTTAATGACCTCGGGTCCCTCCTACCAATCCTTTTGGCAATCGTAGAAACGAGTAGCTTCTCACAGGAAAACCAATCTAAACATCCAATGAGTCGGATGAGTGTCAATCTCATTTCCTGTGAGCAGCAGCGGCGCGAGCGGCAGGAGTGTTACAAACATAATGTTGGAGAAACGACTACTAGAGAGAGAAAACTGCCCAATCCTGGACCAAAAATTAACTGGACAAAGAAACGACTGATCCCTATCACTTCCATAACAGTTTTCCCTGCAGAGCAAGAGTGCAACTCTTTTTTCGTCTACAGCAGCAGAGACTTCTGTCCTCTCACGTTTACATTATATATTATCAAAAAAAAAAGGTGTTTTCTGAAACCATGTTTGACATAAAATAATAAGAAACTTGTGCACTGTTAGGTTTAAGAATTTCAAATCAACCCTGCAACCCCAGGTGTTGATATCACTAACATTAATATCATTCCTGACGTATTCCTGCAAATGACCCAAATAATATTCAATTTCTTACTTGTAAGAATTCAGTCCTGTTTTATAATTTGGTGCTTTTATTTTATAAGAGTTAAAAACTGAGGTAAAAGACAAAAAAATGTAAATTAGCCCTAAATTACAAAGTTAAAAGTATTAATAGTATCTTATTTAGCACTTGGCAGGAGAGAGCACAAGGTTTGATAATGTTTCATTTTATATTTTGTGTATTTTGATCTACTTTCACAGTTTTGAAAAATATGCAGAAAAGCTAGTATTTTGCCAGGTTGGCCCTGTTGTTATTGGCAGTGCATGGTTTTTATGGTGGGTTTCTTCACATGAAATGCCTTTGCCTGATAAATATTGTGTTTATTTTTCTCTTTTCTTACGGTTTCTTACGGTTCTTACGGTTTGTTCATGGTGAAACAATATCATTAAAGTCTTTTGACCCATCAGTATTATTTGAGCATTATTTGATCAACAAATAAGTAATTAGAACAAAACTGAACACTTAACTGTCATCGGCATGATAAAAACTAGCTACAATTACAGAAATCATCTTATTTGAGGTCCATGTCCACCTGATATCATTGAGTAGGAGGGCTTTATGACCTATACTGCAGCCCATCAACAGGGGGCAACAGAGGTGCTTTATCTTCACTTTAGGGAGCTCTCATGCTCTCAATCATCTTACCCTTATTGACTGTTCTATTACTGTTAATAGGCAATTTATTGCTACTTAAACCTCTTAAACCTCTTACTAGTCTTTGGTTGAAATTCAGACTGATTAATAGTGGACAAAAATCTGGAACAAATTACAACATTTTTAAGATTCTGAAGGGTTTGAGTCAAATGTTCATAAAGTGAACTCTCCCCTTTTTGTGCTTTAGGCCATTCTTTATTCTATTGTTATAAGACCAGCATACTGCTCTAACATTAACAAAGAGTTTTGAGTACTAAAACCCATAAAACTTGTGCCAGTTTTGTGCTTTTGATGAAGAAGTGCCCAGCTTAAACTGTATTTTTATAACCTGCTAATGTATTAACACTTATGGAATGTCTCCATATCATGTCTTTAACAGAGCCACCTGCAAGCGACAGTAAAACATCCGAAGCTGCAGCGAGCTGGAGCCTCTCGACCCAGCAGCTGGTTCTAAGCTTGTTGCTGTTCTGTCAGAACTGTTTTGACTGCCAGTGTTTATCAAATCTATCGCTACAAAAATTCCATCTTCAAGACGAACAGTCAAATACAACATATTGTTTAGCTCAACAGCTAGAAAATGTTGCAAACACTGCCTAGCTGTCGTCTGGAGCTTATGGCTCCAGCTATCATTTTTCCACTGGAGCAGAGCAATCATGACTAAGCTGGGTTTTTTTTTTTTTTTTGGTTAAAGCCCAATAAATTACACTTGTTTGACCTTCAGTTTGTCTGGGACAGACGACCCTTTCAGCACCACACAGATTTATATTTACACTCTGAGACCACACGAGCTGCTGCTGCTGCTGGACGAGCTGAGGATTCAGGGCTTTACTCAACTCATAATCATTACATTAATAATTCATCTGCCAGATATTTTCCTGGATTCATTGTTCTGTAAAATGTTTAGAAAATATTTTAGTGCTTGGTGAAAAATTCCAAGTTGCTATGTGAGGTGATTGGAAAAACTGTTTAAACTATTGATCACTTGTCGGAATAGGTGTAGATTAAGTTTTGTGGGTTGAATAAGTTTGACCAGCCAACTTTTATTTCAAACTGATCTTTTTCAATGGTGACTTTGAAAAGTGCAAAATCATCAGTCAGTCCAAAAAATATTTAAGAACCTCTGATTTTTTTTTTCTTATTGTATGGAAAAACATTTTCCAAAGATATATATGTATTTTTTTTTTCATAATAAATAACGTAAAGCTTAAATCAATTCATGTCACAGGGGAGTCAATAAAACATGCTTGTGCTTCTCTGTCATTTTCTGCCTCTTTACTTTTACAAGAACCAGAAGAGTGGAGTTAAGAAGGGGGGATTAACCCAATCACTCACCCCCCCCTCTCTCTCTCACACACACACACACAAACTCTGTAGTGACTTCACAGGGAGGATTACTCGCTTTTTCACTCATTGATCTCTGGTATCAGTGCTTCACTCAGAGCTCTGTCACTGTCCGTACAACCAGGCTGACTGTCACGAGCTCAGGCAACCACCTAACATAGACATTGTGTTACTTGTATTTTGCGTGTTAAACGAAAAAAGTCTAAGTCAAATTTTGTTTTTTATGCATACTTTATATTTGGTACAATATAAAAAATTGATGAAATATGTTTCAAAGTTCAATTTGCATTACAGTGGAAATGCATTATTACTTTGAAAAAAATTACACACTTCTCTGAGTTAGAACAGTGTTGGAAACATTTTATGATAATTAAAGTGCACAACAAAAAAAATAATTGAGATCTAATAAAAGATCTAATCCTTTGTAGACATTTTTGTATGGAAGTGTTAAATTTAAAGACAACGGTGTTGAACGTTGTTGTTGGTGAGCACTCTACGCGACTTCAGCCCACAGCTGACTGTGCCTGTTTGTGTGTGTGACAGAGAGACATAAAATGTGTCTGAAATAGTGTTTTGACCTGTTGACCTTATTAAAGAGACCATATCTCCTCCTCGTCTGGACCAAGCAGACCACGATATCATATGTGTGTGTTTGTGCATGTGTGTTTCCAGGCAAGAATGTGGTCCAGTTATCAGTTAAAAACACTTAGCTTCCCCTCTCAAGCGGCGCTGGCATGTAAATGGTTGCTTCACCGTACGAGGCCAGTGTGTGTGTGTGATGAGTACGTGTTTGTCTGCGCGCGTTAAACGTGTTTATCGCTGGGTTTGTGACATATGTGTGTCAGAAAGTCACTAATGCAGTTGTGAGTTATCATGTCGAAAGGTGTTACACAACACTCTCTTACTTGAGTTAGCACACACACATACACACACACCTACAGGCACAAACACACACACACACACAGACATGGAAACATTCGGGAGTTGTACTGCTGAAAGAGCGCAACACACTGTGTCTATAATGTATGAAAACATTGAATAGAAAATACAAGCAAATAAAGAAATATCGATGTCTTAATTTGAGACTATTGACTTGATCGTGTTACTTTACGTTTCAGCATTTTCAAATTTGTGGACTTCCAAGCAAAGAAGGTAAACAGGAGTGCGAAATATGATGAATCGCCTCAATCAAATCGCATTCAAAAATGTGTATAGTGATACTCTGATACCATGAAATATCATCTAGTTCAATATAGAAATGACAACTTATTTAACAAGAACTGCATAAATGATTTACAATATGTGCAGAAAAGCAACAAGAAACCTCCTCAAAGTGAAATTATAGTTACAATTATATCTTTCTGCAATGGTAAAACATCAGTTCCATTCAATACACTATTGTATCGAATTATTAATGTATTGTGTCATCAAACCTCAGGTAAATAAATACATCAACAAGCCGCTCAAAAACAACATTTTAACCATGAAGAAATTAATCGTGGCCTTTCTGCACACATGTATATAACTGCATTGGCTGGTTCAAGGTGGTCGCACGCAGAAACATGCAATAGCAAAAATAAGATGTGAGGTTGGAGGGTTTTCCTCTAAAAAGGAATAGATAAATAAATAAATAAACCATTTATATTCTAAAATGTACGCTTGGCTCAAATACCCACAGAAAAGAAAAGACACATCGTATGAGAGGAACGAATGTATGGCTGCCCTATTGAAGGCAACCTTCATAGAAATAACCCTTGCAAATTTGCATATTTAACAAAATCTACAATATCTACATTGAATGTGATGTAAAGTATAATTGAAGATGGTTGTATATGGAAAGCCAAAAGTATCAGAACTGCGCTTGAATCCATGCTCTATACAAATGGCCTCCTTCGCAGTAATCTGGATTTGATCCTGACCTGAGGGCTCTTGCTACATCTCCCCATTAAAATCTTCAGCTGCCACATTTAAAAAGGCTCCAATATAAAAAAAGACACTCAACAGATCTGTAACATTTAGCAGTGTGCAGCTGTGTTGGCTTGCAGTGAGCAAAAGGATTTAGATTTCAAGATCAGAGAGTTTGAGTCCTCATTCCCTCCTGTTTTAATCACCCATGGTGCTGAGGACATGGAGACAGCCTTTCTTAAGGTGGAGCATAACACCAAGTATTTTCTCTAACCTTCTCTGTTGTAAAGGATGGCTTGATGTATTGATCACACCCTGAGTGCACATCTGCAGCATGGCCCAGGTTAATTTAAAAAGACTGCTGCTGTGGTGCGTTTGAGCACCTCATCAAAGTGCTGCATCCAAGAGCTATAGTATAGCTACAGCAAACATAACCTCTTGGTAAAGGATAGTGTGTATCTGGGATGTTCCAGCAATTAAAAGGTTCCACTGTCAGAAATCTGAGTTGACAACCACAGACATTGCAGCAAAGTTCAAGTCATTCCACCCTTAAAAATGTTGGAATGGGTGTGTTGATGATTTAATGCAATACATTTAGGACAGAGGATAGATGCTCAGCAACCGATCAGTGTCAGAAAAAAGGCCCCGCTGTCAGTCTTTGTCTGCTTCTCCTTTGCGACAGAACACACTGTTGTCTTCTTCTTTTTCAGTCCAAATCCTGTAAAACTGTTCCTGAGAGCCAATCAATGCTTGCACACATACCCGTCTACAGCTAATCAATGAAACTCCACTAATTCTACCGTTATCTGCTTTCTTCATCGGCCTGTTTCTCCTCCTCCTTATCTTACCCCGTCCGCTCCCACTCCCTCCTCCTCTTCCCCCCCTCACTCCACCTTTTCCTAAACTTAGTGTTGCTCATCTTCCTCCTGCATGTGGTGGCCAAAACAATGTGAACACCTCAAGAAAATGTCTAAAGTAACTCAGAGTCCCTGACGCAGGCTGAATGCTGGTGGGGGGGCATTTCAAGCACAAATGCTATTCAATCGTCCCCTGAAATAATTCAATGAATATTACAATATTCGGACATCAAACTTACTTTTACTGCTGACACAGGTAGTGATGGATGGTCGATTTGCAGGCGGCAGCCTCCCTCTCAAATGACAGATCATGGTTGTTGTCGATTTGACAACATGACATGTCGATTTGAGCTCCACACAGAACTTTTTGACTACTTTAGTGGGCCTTGCAAGTGTCTGCTGTTTGTACAGCTACTGAGGGATGCTGCGGCTTTCAGACCTCAAGGTAACCCAACTTCACCAGTTATTGTGTTATGTACAGATACTGGCGAAAACAACAGGAAAATATTTATATTCTCAGACGATCAAACAATAATCAGTGAACATTTTTGAATTTTCATAATTTTTCAATATTTGAAAATCATGACCCACCCCTAATATTTTCACTTAAAAATTTGGTTAAGTAGCTTGCTTGAAACTAGTGCACTGATCTAGTGGGGTATGAGCATAAATACCTGCCTGTCCAACCAAGCCTTCAACATATTTGTAAATACCCCTTTTAAAACACGTATGCTTGGTCAAGTGCAATGGCTGGATTTTATGGGTGATATAAAGATGTTAGACTAAGAAGACAGAAGATTACAGACATCCAGAGATGGTTTCAAAGAGACCACGGAAGCATTTTTATTGTAGCTTATCACAGCATGTAAAGCCCCTATAAACAACAACACAGGAGAGGAAAATAACAGTGACTTTGTCACTTTGCTGAAGCAGCAACATGCTGCTGGATTATGAAAGAGACTTCACACATGTACAAACACACACACACACACACACACGAACACACTGTTATTCTAACACGAAGGTCCTGATGGAAAACCCCAGTCTTTGTTCTTGAACCCCCCACAGCTACCAATGCCTTCAGGGTGATGTCACACAGAGACGAGAAATGAACTGATTTAACCCCACTCACCGATCGGGTTTAACCAAACAGCACTGGAATAAGTGGTGGTTTACAGGGGCCACAGTCTGCCCTGCAAGCTCTATGATCTACAGGACGCTGTTGTTGTTTTAAACCCCAATATGGGTCTCTGATTGTCATTTTCTAGTCCACCTTGATCCCAGGCGTGAACCAAATTTAGCTCTTATTGGTGCAGCATTTTGACTCTACATGAGATGCCTAATAATATAATCAACATACAGTATGATAATCCTATATTTTATCAATATGTCACAGATTAGCAAAGAGGCAGCCATGTTTATCACTGACACAGACTCTGTCTTAGCCGCGATCAATTTCACCTAAGAGTGGCAATGGTTGTTTTTAATTAATTATCAAAAGAATGAAATTAAATCCCAGATCTGTGAACCAGCAACTCTGCAGACTACCACACTGTAGATCCTACTGACTATAACGGAGTATTAGGGCCACAGTGAGAAAAGAAAAAAATTTGGAGACTTCAAGAAAGTCGTAAATTTACAAGTATAAACTCAAATTATTATGAGGTAAAGTGGTAAATTTACAAGGAAAAATGTTTATTATGAGAATAAAGTCATAATTTCGCAAGAAAATAAGTCAAAATATAATGAAAAAAAGGCTTTAAAGGACAGACGTTAGAAAAACAAACCCCTGCGCCATAATGAGGGGGGTGGAGGACTTTAAGATGTAAGATGTAACTTTATTGATCCCCTTGAGAGAAATTCAGGTAAGAGTGACGTTGTGAAGTTGTATCTCAGTACAGGTTTCACAAACAGGGATTTTTCATCTTTTGGAGCATCAGCACCACATTATCATCAGTATCGTGCCTTGAAAAGAATTTGCAAGAAACTGTGTTTATTTCGAAGAAAGAACGAAACAGACCTGAAGGAAATTGCATCTTTTTGGAGGCTGTCCAAGGACCTGCCTGTTTTGTTTATGTCCGCATAAAGTCTTGTAAAGCTACGACTTTATTCTCGAAAAATTCAGCCTTTTTTCTCAGAAGATTACGACTTTTTTAAAAATAAATTAACGGCTTTTTTCGTGTAAATTTATTACCCTTTTTCTTGTAAGATTACGACTTTTTTCTCAGAAATTTGACTTTAATCGCAAATGAAAAAAAGTGAATGATGTGGCCCTAAAACGCCGTGGTAGCTGACAGTCTGATGTTGAATCTTTCCACATTAGCAGCTTTGTGTCACTGCACCCTCGAGGCTCTCATGACTGAATCACTGCATATGTCATTATGGTCGTCACCGCTTTCGTTCATAAATTACATCGATAAAAACCCGAAGCACCTCACTGAGCAATGGGAAAGCAAAACATGTCACTGGACATGAAACTATTGATGATTATATAATCAAAGCGATGATGCCAATGGCGATCGGACCCTTTAACAGAAGCCAGAACACAGACACTTAACACAAGCATTAAATAATGACATCAGTTGAGAAAACATTACAGAGCCGTTTCGGGACACTGTGGCCACAAACCACTGAAAACACAAAGTCAATGGTAAATCTGCAGGGAATACAGTGGGGATATGATGATGGACAGGCGGACAAACACCAGTGGACATAGCAACAGGCGAGTTAACACAATGACAACAGCGATTCAATTACAAGAAACAGACAAAGAAAATTGATTTACCCGTTTACTGGACTTAAAAAGCCAAAAGACCAACGTGCTTTCTGGAATTTTTAAATCCTCATGTGTCTCGTCAGCATCCCGCACTAAAAAAATGAGTTTTTTCTTTCTTTGCTGCTCTGAAGTCATGTTGTCTGGGGCTGTTTTTACTGATTCTGCACTGGCTGCCCATCCAGTCTCAGATCTGGCCATAAGAAAACTGCACGAGTGATGACAGAACTGTGGCTTCAGGTGGTTTCTCTTGTTTTCACAGCACCGCTTGGAATCACTCGATTCCCTTCACTCACCAAGTATAGTCAAGTGCCAGCGTAACTATTCATTGTGAAGTAAGCAAAGTACCTCCAATATAGGAGAAGTTATATGTATATTCGATACAACTTTAAAATTCCATAAACATATGAAGACTTTCATGTAAGTTTGCTTTTTACAGCAACAAAATATCACCAAGGTCAAACCATTCCTCCTGAAAAACGTCACAAAGGCCAAGTCTTAAGTGCCATTACTGCAATAGCCTTTGTCTAGGACGTAGCCTGTCCTCCATATCTGGCTGCAGCTGATGTGCAATGCTGCTGCGAGGCTGCAAACTGGTACCAGGAAGATAGATAGCATCACTCGCTGATGGCGTCCTTGCATTAATGTTTAGGTCTGAGTTCAAGGCTCTGCTATATGTTTTAAAGGCTTAACCCGACCTGATGCCTCAATACGCCTCTAACCTCTTTCTAACTCCAGAGCTCTCAGATCCCCATACCAGGCGCTTCTGGCTGTCCCTTGATTAAGCCGAAGGGGTGAGGGTGATTGTTTGCAGTAGCCACCCCAGAGCTCGAAGTTGCTACTGGAAATAAATCAAATGTTCACTGCCTGTAGATATTTTTTAAATTAAATTTGAACTCAAAGCCTCGTTTTGCGCTGCCAGATATTGGGTCTTACTCCTGATAAATATATATAGTTTCTGACGTGATCGATATTCACACTGGAGCATTGTTTATTTACTGTTTATGAGAGAGTATTATTCTGCTATCTCCGCTGTTTACTTTCAGCTTGTTTTTTTTTTTAGTGACAACTTTATCTGTTTTCAGTTCGCATACTATATTTACCTCCTGGCTTGAGTTAAATCTAATTTGAACGTTCTATAACTATTTCCTCATTATTTGTTGATTATTTTTTCCTCAGGCCAGGCCGTTAATGTTTTAGATGGCAGAAAATTCTTGAAAATGATTTAACAGGCCTCAAAATGGCATCTTCAAAATTTCTTTTGTTGTCCATTCAACAATTAAAAAACCTAAAGAAGATCGGCTTACAAGATATAAAAGCAAATCCTTGCATCACTTTAGAGAATCTGAAACTAAAGGAAGATAAATTGCTGTTTATCAGTTTTATATACGTTGACTGACAATTAATCAACTACGACACATGTAATATATGTAGTTTGTTTATCACACTTTGTTTATCTGTTTTACATTGCACTATGTATGTGTGGTTAAATAC
>KV751322.1:6462028-6472512 GCA_001698575.1 Mola mola | reverse complement strand
CAGATAGTTGAAGAATTATTCACACTCAAACTGAAACGATGCTCAGTTTGTTCAGCCATAAAATCCTGCGGCACCAGAATAGTTCTCCGCTCCCATTTAACAGCAAGTGTCTTCATTAAAACTGGACCTTCCTGGACACCATACACAGCATGACACAAGCTTCCGGATTGGCTATAGGACACATATCTCTTCCTGTTTTGGGGGGCATCAATAAGTGAAGTTAAGAACCAGTGAGGTTTAATGGGATCTGTATGTTAAGCTTCTCCATCAATAGGTCTAATGACCAGTTTAAGGCCAGCGGCCGATAATCTGCCGATGGTCAGGCCAGGTTATCGGATCATTGTTTCTCCATGGCCGGGGGCTTCTAAGTCTTTTTAAGAGCCCGCAGTGGGACCAAATCATGCTGAGCCCAGATACTATAACATGCTTTAATGTGGGTGATTTATTTTAAAAAATGTTTACCTTCTTCCTCCGCTTACCCTGGGAGGTTGTTTCTATTAGGAACCTTTATACATTTTTCAAGCAGTATGAGTATTTTAGACCCTGATCATAGATTTTGTTGTACATTTCATAAACAGTGGAGAGCACAACATTGTCTGCGGCAGGAATTGCTCATTTATTTTGAGCTCATTGCTCATTTAGCTTTTTTTTTTTTTATTATGACATAAAATTTGAATTGTAGACTCACTTTGTTGGTCGAGCATCAACAAACAACAAACAACAAACAACACATGCAGAGTGTGAGGAATGTTGAGAGCATATTGACTCAGATAATTAAGTTACCTTTGTCCCCCCAGTAATTACACAGACATTGTCAAAGTGTTTATGACACTGATGATTTGCTGTAGACAGCCACTGTATGAAAGAGTGGACGACACTTCTGGGCCTGAAAAGTGAAGCCAATAAGGAAGCGGGAAGCGTCTTAAAGCTGGACTCTTGAAATGACCACACTTCCCAGTTGCTCTATTACTGTATTCAACTGGTTCCTAATGAGTTTATGTTCTTTCCAGGTTTCTAGGTTGAAATATCCTACACTCAAGCCTGATGCTGATTTTGAAAACTATGGTCCCATTTGGAGTAAAATGGATGATAAATAGGGTCGTCTTTGGAGTGTAGCATCCTTGTGATTGACAAGAAGGGATCCTGTCAGTCAAGGAGGCAGCACAGTGACTGTATAGCATGTATGGCTGTCATCCTTGTCAGGTCCGTTAAACCAATTGCTGGTTGACGTGAATGACATTTCGACTGCGCTGCAAGCATAGGAAAGTTGTCACACACTCTGAGATTTAAAAACTGTAATGCAAAATACAAAGAGATTTATAAAAAGGCTTTTACAGAATTGTTTGAACTTGCAGGTTTATTAAGGTTTGACTGAGTGTCACCATTGAGAGAAAAGGGTGAAAAGGTTGCTAAAAAAAATGTAGAAAGAATTTAGAATTTTAGAAACAATGTTGGGAAAGATCCACAGGGCCACAAAACTGACCATTTGCATCTGGAAATTGAAACCCTGTTTGACGTCCAGCTCCAGCCATTGATTAAACTGATAAAAACTAATTTCCGTTTCAAAAAAATTAATTATTTCATTTTTTCATGAAAACAAACTCTCTTTTTGGCCTTGAAATGGCTTGGATGAAGTTTACCCCCTCTGTCATCGTCTCACTTTTAAACTAGTCTTCTATACGCTGCATGTTTGAACCGCCTACATGGTGACGCATAAGAATGGTAAGTTTCATTTCTGCAACGTTAAGCCCCACCCCCAAAAGTTTTCACATTGTTGAAGCTAAAGAACTGGAACTGCTGTTTTGTTTTTTTGGGGTTTTTTGCAGAAGAGGATTAGGGCCAGATGTGAAAATTGGATTTGAGGTAAGCATGCACATTTAAAAGAAAAGTGACTTTAAACTCAGAAGTATGGGCAGGAATAGTATAAAGCCAGAATTCTGAGAAAAGGTCAGAGGTCAAAATTATTTTCAAACATGTGTCCCAACTTCAAATTTCACATCTGGGCCTAATCGTCTTCCGCGGTTTCTCTGCTTTGTGATTTTAACAGTAAAAAGTGATTGACTATTAAATAACATATTGCATGACTGCAGGCGTCAGTTAAAGCTCAGATTATCAGTAAAATCCTTCTGTCAGTGACCTCAGTTCTTTCATGTTCTCTGTTTGAAGCACAGGTCCTTCCTCCTGCCTGACTGGGCCTGTGATGCCTTGCATGCGTACACTCCCACCTGACCTCTGACCTCTGCACCTCACTCCCCGCCTGACGTCCTGCTGCAGTCAACAGCAGTGAGACTGATGTCCCGTCAATGGACGTCCGCCTCATCTGTCTCTCTGTCCCCCAGCATCCCCCAAGCCCCTCTCTCTCTTCCCCTCCCGCTGATGCTAATGCAGCTCTTTATATCCACCACATTGACTTTCTCCTGCCACTGTATGTAAATACGCTCGGCACTGATTAATGGACTGAGAGTTGACGTGATGCTGACCACAAGCACACACACACACACACACACACACACACACACATACATACGCACACACTTTCTAAAACAAACACATGCACACAGCCAGTACAGCGTTTTCTGTAGGTTCATCAAGTTATAGGATCAGTATGACCTGCAATTATTTATTGCACACATTGTTTTTTATTTTTTGTTTACTTCCCTGTATTCTATAACAGTGATTTAGTATAATATAATTAATTAACTGAATGTATCCTGGATCTGACAAATATATGATATATGGATGTATTATTAATTTTAAAAAATGACTATATGAGTTAAATGTCCCCAGACAGCCTGCAGTCAAATACAAATAAATGACCAAATGCTGTCTCTTGTTTGCTATATTTAATATGTTTATGGAGCGGCTTTAAGACTCCAATAAGGCTCCATTGGAATGTGGATTTATGACTGTTTTGGCTAACTGTGATAATAACCATGAATCTATTTTTAATGTGAAGCTGGGATAAATAACAAAAAGGTAATTACACTTTAGCACAGTGTTGTTGACGTTGAGAGAGTTTGATATCAACTCTGATGTCTAAACTAGGCGTGAGCATGCTTCAGAACGTGCACGGCAGCAGCCGGACTGTAGATCAACACCCTTCACAGCCCTCCTACCTCCCACAGGTGTCTTGTGTTTCTGACGGCTCCGGCCTGCACTTTGTCCAGCAGCAGAGGGACTCCCTGAAATGGGCCGATCCAGGTTCCCTGAGGGATCCTCTGAGCCGCACAGATCCCATAACCCAGACCAGGAACTGTACTGGTGCACAGACACACCTGCACACACGACACACAGGCAATATTCAATAAAACTATGTTTTTCTACTGGGCTCTACTACTAACCAGGTTATTATACATAAACATTCCACTATATACACACACATTTCAAGACATTTTGAAAAGTATTGTTGTACTTTTTACTGCATTTATGACATCATCAGTTACTGATGAGGATTTTGCATATTGTAAACATGAAATATAAATGAACTAATAAATTATTATTATGGAATGAGCTGCCCAGCACTTCATAAATGTTATCTGTCTTCTCCCCTTTTTGGCTTTAAACTGGCACACAGGCTTAGTTACAGAGATAACTCTTTTAATAATGATTCTAAAGTCATAAATTCAATTTTTCCAAAAAAGCAGTTTGTTCTTGACGTGCTTGAAAGAAAACAAAAAAATCTTATGATGAAGACGATAGACAGTGCAGTTAAATTTGGGCCAATTGTAACACAATAAAATAAAACCCAAATGTGCTTGTTAAAGTTGAAATAAAATATAGCCAGAGCTTGAGTGCACATCAGAAATTAAACAGGCATTATCACAGCATTTATAGCTGGTTATTTCCCTGGAGGGGCCTTTAAAATAACTGGAATGAAACAACAGAATTAATTTGAGAGCCACATTTTTTAGGACATGCTGTCAAACTGATAGGAGCAGTGGGACATAGAGGCATATTTTTAACTATAATATGCAGCCCGCCCCTTCACATAACTATGTGATCGACTGGCTTTTAAAAAAATGACATCAGTTCAATTTCAAAATGTCACCAGTTTGGGTCGTTTTGACTCTCAGTATAGGCACTTTCTATACATTAGCTCCATTTGTAAATTGGAACATTTGGTCAAGAGAGGCTTTCCATCATACTCTGCAGCACTGTTCCTGGTGGGACTTTCCTCGAGCAGTCGCACCATGTCACAGCGAGCCGGAGAAGCCTGGCCATTTAAACATTTGTTTGGTGTTTGCCAACACAATGTATTTATTGAGTACAATTCTTGAGGATATGTCAACAAAGTGATGATACAGGGCCTTTAGTCCAGAATTTCTATTAGATGACTGTATAACCTCTGTAAGAGTTTAGATGCAGGCAAGGTTGCCTGTAACTATAAGGTAATATAGGTGTGTAAAAACTGAATGCATGTATGGTTCCATCAAATATTACAGGCACCAAATACAGACAGTTTCAAGTTAGCTGAACGATGTAAAGATTTGAAACTTCAAATTTCATAAAGGATAAGACAATCCTGTATTAGTGCCACAAACCTGCAGCGTTATAGCCGCACATGGATAAGAAAATAGAGTTACTGTATGTCCAATAATAAATAAATCTGAAATAAATCTAAATTTAAAGACCGTTTCATGATTGGAGCTGCACATTTGATCAAGGAACTTGATTAATTGTTGATGTGGACCATCCTTCAAGGGTAAATAAAGACATCCAAAAGATCTTTTAACATTAAATGTCAAATGTAATTTCAAGCCAACTGGATATTGCGTCCAGATGCTGATCTATAACTGCAGCAGCTGTTTCCCCAGCTGTTAAGTATAACTGTATCATCTAACTATGATGATCAGCCTATGGACACGATTCAGGATGGTTGTTCACGTACGGACTGAAGAGGATCGGTCCTAAAACAGATATATATCTATACTTTCATTATATATATATATACATCTTTTTATGGGTTACAAACTCTCTTTATGGGTTAGAAACTATATTTACAAAGCTTGAAAATAAGAAAGCAATGATTTACAGTATCATATCCAAGAGATAGAGATCAACATTCAGTAACTGCCAAAATGCTTTCAAATAGAAATATTTTTACATCTTACTCTATGAATTGATAGATTTGTTGAGTTTTATTTTGTCTTTTGAATTTCAGTATCACTTACAATGAGTTAACTGCATCATTTTAGTTTGGTAAAACAGAAAAAACATGAATTCCGAAGGTGTATGGTTATATCTTTCTGAATAGTTCCGTTCTTGACAACAACTAGTTTTTTTAACTTATTATACAAAACACTAAAAGAGCCTGTGAAACCTGCTGCTCGCAAACCGCTGAAACATTCAGAACATTGGCTGTAGATGTACAAAGTGGTATTATGGGACAGAAAGGGGCCAAGGATGTCTGGTTAGCATGCTAACTTCTGAGGTTGTGAAATGCACTACACCTAATGAGACTTTGGCGTTAATTAAGTCAACTAGGCCGCCAAATTAGCAAATGTTCACAGAGGAAGTCCCACCTCTCTGGGCAGGTCCCGTAGCCAATCAGGGACGTCCGGCAAGGTGACGGGCGCTGCTGTGCTGCTGGTGCCGACGAGTCGACGCAGAGAGTGAAGAGGGCCGTGCATCGGACACTCGCCGTTCCTGTTGTCTGCGCACATGTCACAACCTGGAGACAGAGGAGACGACTCGACCAGCTGTACATTTTATAGAGACACACAACGTGTACCAATGTACCTGTGCAATGCAAAAATTTACAGATTTGTGAGGTAAAATCTCAGCAGTATCACTGAGCTTGAAATTCATACATTTTAAGACTTAAAATTTATTTATAAAACATTATGATTTCACATTACTTTACTGAAACAAGTGTGTATTTAGAATGATTCCCGTGGTTAAACGGCATTTATTTGTTTTTAAAGGAGCCCTGCAGATGTTTAAACAATGATCCTCTGACTGTTTTTTATTGGTTCTCACAGCACAAGGAGCGATATAACTGTTTATTGAAATATTTAGAGGCCTAATTTGTTCATTGTTCATGTAAAACAAAGGGAAAAAGTCCTCTGTGTGTTCCCAGGTTAAATGTGGCGAGTAGCGTTTTGCTGGGAATTAGCGAGTGTCAACATTTACTCAGAGATGCAGTCTGACAGTAATGGCTGTTAATTGACTGTAGCAACATAATGAGAGATTATTATCTGGACACAAAACTCCCACAGAGCCACACAGAGCAGAAAGGCTGACAGGAAAAGGATGTTAATGTTCTTTTTTTTCAGTTTTTTCCCCCAAATTAAATATCCGCCATTGGAGAGAGTGACAAGTGCTTTTACACCATGATTGATAGAAGTGAATTAAACCACATTATGGTCATTTATGCGGCCATCAAATTTGTGATACGGGGTTCATGGTCGGGTAAATGGGAAAAATTCTGCAGGCTGAATTCTTTGTGATCCTGGACTTCATTAAACTGAAATAAACAAAAAGTTTCTATTAGGGTGATATATCAACTGGAAACTGCCTAAATCAGCTCTGCACCATTGAAAACACCAGGTTTAATTTCTCTAAATATTAAAAGACAAACTAGCTGAAAGTTAAAAAGTTCAATTTAAAGGTGTCTTTTTTTTTTTGTTTTTTTGTGGGGGGGACACTTTAGGAGGTTGTTCAACATCCAAACCACAAGCTGTAATTTTTATCTTTCTGTATGTGATGATGATAAAAAAACAAATAAGATCGTATATGCTTGTATGTCTGACTTAGAGATGCAGGTGGAGGCCGCCCCCTGGTGGCTGGCAGCAGAACAGGTTTTAAATCTTGGGACACATGCCAAACGATGGCTTCTTCAACATTACACTTCAATCCTTTCTTCTAACTTTTAAAAAGGTCTATTCTTTTAACAAATTGGGACATTTAAAAAATATCTATATATTTTTACAGAGGTCAATTTGAGTCTCATTCGCAGATCATCAAATACCAACATGGGATAGTTGAGTTAGTCAAACACAGCTTTGCGCTGGTAGGTCGGGTGACCCTCATTCTTAAACACCAGTATTCATGACCTGAGACTCGACAAACTAACAAATGTTACAAATCGCACCTTTAAAACAGCCACATCGTATGTGCACTGGGGTATATTTTCTGTCAAAATAATACGTGTATGTATGGAACAGCAGCTTGAGACACGATATCTTCACATGGTAATTATGATGGTTTCCATATAAAGTGAAGTGCTTATTTTATGTGAATTTCAGATGTGAATGCCTGGAAAGTTCCAGTGAATTTTGGTAAGAGTATAGTCCGCTACTGTTAAAATGCTGTTGTCTCTTTAGCAAACCCTCTCTCTCCTCCTCCTCCTCTCCTCCTCTCTGCTCCTCTCTTACTCTCTTTCAGACTGATGAACTGGCTGTGAACTTGTTATGACACCCTCTCCTCGCTGCCCATCATTCAAACTCAGTATTCTTTTACATCCATCGCCAGTGTTTAGACAGCTCCGCTCTGATCTGAGCGCCTGCAGCCACTTTTTTGTTCCCACACAATTACCATTTGTTTAGGGTGTCCCCCCCCCCCCCACATACATAATCTCTTGAAACGCAACTGGATCAGTCCTTCATAAACACATCAGTAATGTAAATTTTCAGAGACTTGAAAGTGCCATTTTCTATTTCTACAGGTGACCTTATCTGACTCTAATCCAGGGTGATTGACCGGATAATAAAACACAACTTGAGACACACTTGCTGCTATCATGTGCACCAAAGGGCGGGGAGGCTGACGTTGCGTAACAACCTCCTGGACTCCTTCTCGACAAACCCATCACACTTCATAAAGACTTTGACGTTAATGCTGTGTTTGCTCCCCACACAGCTGCGAGCCCAGATGAGGGCGGACCACACAGCGAGGCACAAACCTCTGCAAAACATTTTAGTTGTCTTCTAACGTTTTGGTTTCACGCCTCCCTTACGCTGTTTCCAGCAACAGCGAAACAACCTGTGATAAACCCAGCGCACGCAGCACCGCACATCGGACAGAAACAGGCTGGGCCCGGCTGCCGAAGAAAGCAGCTGGAAACTACTTGCGTATCTCCAGAGCTGCTGGAGAGCAAAGTGGAGCTAAACCAAGACAGACTGCTGGACATTAATCATATGAACACAAACAACCCTCCAATGAAAGATCACATTGCTCAGCTCTTTGCAAACTGACAAACCTTTAAATGTGTATAAGCTCATAGCTGTGGTTTATACCAATACCAATTATTATTAATACCAATTATTAGAGGTTTCAATGTCTAATTAGATCACAATGACCTCTTCCTGTAACCTTTCATAGTAAAAGCCATTAACAATGTGAACTGTTTTGAACTGTGAACTGTTTAAAGCTTTTATTGTGATGTTGTAGAAGTGCTGATGTACACTGTGGTGCTTAGTGAGTTCAGGCTAGTTGCATTTGTAACTACTATTTTTTTTGAAAAATTCAACGCTTTCAGCTACAATGCTTCATATGTCTGGAGCTTTTAAAAAATATCAATAATAATATATATTTTCAATATTTTGGGGTGTATGAGGCCATTGAGGATAATACAGTTTTGTCTTTTTTTAAAAAATACAGTATTTGTATAATAACCTTGATTTTTTCAGATACTTAATTCAAGGGACAGGCCAAAACCTGGAATTTCAGTCCTGATGATAACTGGAATCTAAATCACAAACTGACTTATTCCAAAATAAGTTTTCACAGAGGGAAGACTTGGCCACCTTACCGTGGTGGAGGGGTTTGGGTGCCCTAATGATCCTAGGAGCCATGTTGTCGAGGGCTGTTTGCCCTTGGTAGGGTCACCCAAGGCAAATTGGTCCTAGGTGAGGGGCCAGACAAAGCGCGGTTCAAAAGATTTCTATGATGGTGACAAACAAGGGCTTGTGTACCCTGCCCGGAGGGATACTGGGAGCCAGGCCTGGGGAAGGGGTCCATAGGCGAGCGCCTGGTGGCCGGGCCTTTGTCCATGGGGTCCGGTCGGGCTCAGCCCGAAAAGGAGACATGGGTCCGTCCTCACATGGGGCCCACCACCCACAGGAGGAGCCATAAAGGTCCGGTGCTATGTGGATCGGGTGGCAGTCAAAGGCAGGGGCCTTGGTGTTCCGATCCCCGGTTGCTGAAGCTGGATATTGGAACATGGAACGTTACCTCTCTGGTGGGGAAGGAACCTGAGCTTGTGCGAGAGGTTTAGAGATACCGGCTAGATATAGTCTGCCTAACTTCAACGCACAGTTCGGGTTCTGGAACCAGTCTTCTTGAGAGGGGTTGGACTTTGTTCTATGCTGGAGTTGTCCCAGGTGAGAGGCAGAGACCAGGTGTGGGCTTATTAATAGCACCCCGGTTCTCAGCCAATGTGTTGGAGTTTACCCCGGTGGACGAAAGGGTTGCTTCCCTGCACCTTCGGGTTGGGGAACGGGCCCTGACTGTGGTTTGTGCCTATGCGCCAAATAGCAGTTCAGACTACGCACCCTATTTGAAGTCCTTGGAAAAGGTGCTGGAGAGTGCCCCTACTGGGGACTCCATCGTCCTGCTAGGAGACTTCAACGCTCATGTGGGCAATGACAGCGAGAAGTGATCGGGTGTGATTGGGAGGAACGGCCTGCCCGATCTGAACCCGAGTGGTGTTTAGTTATTGGATTTCTGTGCTAGTCACAGTTTGTCCATAACTAACACCATGTTCAGCCATAAGAGTGTCGATAAGTGCACTTGGCACCAGGACACCCTAGGTCGACAGTCAATGATTGACTTTGTAGTCGTATCATCTGATCTGCGACCGTATGTGCTGGACACTCGGGTAAAGAGAGGAGCAGAGCTGTCAACTGATCACCACCTGGTGGTGAGTTGGATCAGGTGGCAGGGGAGGAAGCCGGACAGACCAGGTAGGCCCAAGCGAATAGTGAGGGTCTGCTGGGAACGTCTGGCTGAGGACCCTGTGAAAATGGTCTTCAACTCCCACCTCCGGAGGAGCTTCAACCACATCCCGGAGGTAGTGGGGAGCATGGAGTCGGAGTGGGCCATGTTCCGCGCTGCCATTGTCGAGGCGGCTGCTCAAAGCTGTGGTAGCAAGGTCGCTGGTGCTAGTCGTGGCGGTAACCCCAGGACCCGCTGGTGGACACCAGAGGCTAAAGGGGCCGTCAAGCTGAAGAAGGAGACTTACAGATCATGGCTGGCCTGTGGGACTCCCGAGGCAGCAGACAGCTACCGGCAGGCAAAGCGATCTGTGGCTCGGGTGGTCACTGAGGCAAAAACCCAGGTGTGGGAGGAGTTTGGTGAGGCCATGGAACAAGACTTCCAGTCGGCGCCGAAGAAATTCTGGCAAACTGTTCGGCGACTCAGGAGGGGAAAGCGGAACCCCGTCCACACGGTCGTCGGTGTGGGAGGGGAGTTGCTGACCTCAACTGAGTCTATAGTTCGGCGGTGGAAGGAATACTTCGAAGATCGCCTCAATCCCACCAACA
>KV751322.1:6420744-6461483 GCA_001698575.1 Mola mola | reverse complement strand
GTTCTGTTCATAATTTTTATGGACAGAATTTCTAGGCGCAGCCAAGGGAGTCAAGTTCGGTGGCCTCCGGATTCTGTCTCTGCTATTTGCAGATGACGTGGTCCTGTTGGCCTCATCGAACAGTGACCTCCACCTCACACTGGGACAGTCTGCAGCCGAGTATGAAGCGGCGGGGATGAGGATCAGCACCTCTAAATCTGAGGCCATGATTCTCAGCCGGAAAAGGGTGGATTGCCCACTCCGGGTCGGGGAAGAGTCGCGTCCCCAAGTGGAGGAGTTCAAGTATCTTGTGGTCTTCATGAGTGAGGGGAAAATGGAGCAAGAGATTGACAGACGGATTGGGGCAGCGTCGGCAGTGATGCAGACGCTGAAGTGGTCTGTTGTGGTGAAGAGAGAGCTGAGCCAGAAGGCAAAACTTTCAATTTACAGGTCAATCTACGTCCCAACTCTCACCTATGGTCATGAGCTCTGGGTAGTGACCGAAAGAATGAGATCACGAATACAAGCGGCCGAAATGAGCTTCCTTCTCAGGGTGGCTGGGCTCAGCCTTAGAGATAGGGTGAGGAGCTTGGACATCCAGGAGAGGTTCAGAGTAGAGCCACTGCTCCTCCGCGTTGAAAGGAGCCAGTTGAGGTGGTTCGGGCATCTGGTCAGGAAGCCTCCTGGACGTCTCCCTGGGGTGGTGTTTCGGGGATGCCCATCCGGGAGGAGACCCCGGGGCAGACCAAGGACACGCTGGAGAGTTTATATCTCTCGGATGGCTTGGGAATGTCTTGGTGTCCCCCCGGAGGAGTTGGTGGAAGTGGCTGGGGAGAGGAAGGTCTGGATCTCCCTGCTCGGGCTGTTGCCCCTGCGACCCGGACACGGATAAGTGGCATAAAAAAAACGAAACGAAATAAAGAATATGCATATTTTGTTAAATCTAGATACCATGATGGAGAATTTTTTTCCACATCACCTGTCCATCGGAGTAGGAGTCCTTTCCACTAACCTGTTAACGTGATGTGTGTCCACTTTCAGTGGACGCAGATGTGGTAACGGCTTCCAGGACAACATGAGGCGAAACGTTACATATGAATGATAAAGTGCTGAAACCGTTTGAAGAACAACATAGCTTTGCAGATCTCATTCACACTTGTCGCCGTTCATTTTTCTGCCTCTGTCACAGAAAGACACTGTCACTATTCTTAATCCCATTCGACTGGCCTGGTTGTACTCTGAGCCAGAAAATGAAAAACTGATCGTGTTTTCTAGTCTTTGGACACTCACTGTGTTTCACAGCAGCAGTATTTGAGTTGTCTTTTGTTGACAAACAGATGGAGAATATAAGGCAGGAATATTAGGAGTAATAATGGCAGAATTGGTCATTTGAGGATCAGTCTGGGCTGCAAATAGAAACAAAAGTTAACTGCGCTCGTTCTTCAAACAACGGGATTGGAAGCTGACACAAAGTGATTGACTGTTTATGCAAACATTCAAATAAGACAACAATTAACTTCGCGCTGCATTCAGTGCTGGTGCCAATTTCATCTTGTGCAATCCAAACACTGTTAAGTCTGCACAGTTTTCTGTGTAATTTAAGGGAGCATTTTTATACACAATCAATTCATTTTACTCATCAGAAGCAGAACTGTTTATTAAAGATATGTCTTCTTGAAAGGCGTTATGGGAAATGAAGGATTCAGTGTGTTTGGAGTTCTCAAGCACAACAGCTTCATGGAAGTAACTGGACAAAGGAGTACCTCTTTTGAAATCATAAATGGCCTGTTTTGGTCGAGCACTCTTTATAAATTATATAAATCCTTTGATTTCATTGTTTCGCTCCACATTTTGGTCTGAATTGTCACTTTGATGCCTCCTCCACCCTGTCTAAATCAGCTGGAATTATATTGTGTGTGAAATGTTGGGATATTTCACCTCAAAAGAATCTGGATGGTCCGAAAAATATAATAATAAGATTTTCTTATTCTTGTTTTTTTTATTATTATTATTATCATTTTCCTATAAAATTAAGAAAATCGGTTTCGAATTATCAATTATCATGTTGGCCTGTGAGTAATTTTAAAACGCCAATTCCAAATTTACATGAACATTTATTCAAATAACAATTCATGATCATTCAAAAACCAAATACTGTAAACTAATGACTTTCTGGATCATGAGGGCAAATTCACTATTATTGTTATTACTATTATTATTATTGTTATTGCTTTTGTTCATGCTATCATCATTATTATTGGTGTAATTAATTATTGCTGGCGGACGGTGACACATGAAGGAGTGTGTGTGATTGCTTTATCTACTCTCCCAGCGAACGAACGAACACTCACACCCACACACACGCAAGAGACCTCAATACGGCCGTGTTGGGATGATAAATAGCGGCCTTGCGGCCCGGTGGATCGATCCCCTCACACACACACACACACACACACACACACGCACACACACATCTCTCTCTCTCCCCCCTTCCACAAACACAAAACTATATACGGCAATTAATTCCTGCTTGTCCCTCCATCCCTCATCGGCCCTGCCGGCGCGTATCGACGCAGATTACTGCTGATGGTCCGTTTTATCACCGCAGCGTCACACGCGCGCACACACGGACTCCCTCCAACCCAAAACAGCGACAGTCACTCTATGATAAACTGGAAAGTTATGATTTCACAGCGAACCTCCCACCCGCGTAATGTGAGAAAGACCGCGGCAGGATGAGGATGGTGACGGCAATAAAGCGTAATATTTAATAACAAACAGGACAGAACATATTATTCAAACCTATTTCAGTCGGGCCAAATATCGTCACGATATTATTGACCCCGTTACTACCGCCGGATGGAACGAACCCGAGCGACGGAAGCTGCACGCGTTTAAAACAAGTTGTCAACTTAAAGGGAGAAAAGGGAGAGAAAAAAGTGGGCCTAAGAGGGTCGCAAAGTGTAACATAAGACACATGATATTATGAGCAGACATGACGTTATAAAGTCCCCATAAATGGACTGCAGCGCATGCGCTGACCCGGAGAGAATCGCCGCACACTCCCTGAACAGCCCACCTGAAATTAAGAAATTTCAAAAATATTGGCCCTTTGATCCCGCACGTTAAAGGCAGCAAATCTAAACAAATCTAAACAAATCTAAACAAATCTAAACAAATAGCTCCGGACCCCCATTGATAAGTGCGCAGAACACTGAACTGAACACACGCAAAGATGTATGTGGACGCCCCTGTGGAGAACATCGTCCTGAAGAGAGCACACCGAGGCGATCCCGGCGGGGGGGGACCACCAAACACCAAAGCCCCATCCGACAGTCCTGGGCGGGAGGGAGCGGGACACTCTGAGGCTGCGGATGAAACGCACCTCTGTGCGCGCGTCACGGCGCTCGGTCAATATCTGAAACGCGCACACGCAGTCATCATATAATAAAAGATTTTTCACCAGCGATTGTTTTTTTTTTTCACCCGCACGAGGGTTTAAAATTAAACTTTCAAAATGCTGCGCGTGACAATGAGGAGCACAGCTGTTAAAACAGTGATTTAAGGGTTTTAAAAGAGCGCAGAATAAAGCAAAAGGAAGCCCGTTTGATTTATTCAACGGGCCCGAATTGAAGAAAACACATCGAAATAAATCTAATATGCGATTTATCGATCGCTTTGATTGGAGTTTAAGTGAGATTAATTATTGGTGTGGATACGGGAAAGAAAAAAAAAACAGCCAGTTAGAGGCAGCAACCCTGACTCTTATTTCCATAAAATCTAAATGAGGTCTGATTGATATGAACTGTTAGAGGGTCTGGACCCCCGGCCAGGCTGCTGACCTCTGACCTCTGACCCTCCAGCAGCTCCTACTGTCCAACCAACTGTAACACCTGAGAAAGAAAGCCTTGCATTTAATAACGACTCCTCTGGTAACTTACACAATCTAATGATTGAATAAAACTAATTTCAGTAACTCAGAGTTTACTACATTTTGTTCTGGGAAAAACTAGTTCTGAGGTGGAAACAGTCCATTTATCGCCTGCTTTCTTACATCCCTGAGAAAGGCCTGTCACTCATTTCTGGTAGAATTCTGTGGTGCAATTTGATTAAATTACACAGATTTTTAAAAAAAAAAAAAAAAGAACTGTTAATTAAATATTAGATTTTGCAAATATGTTAAGCAATATTTTAAAATGCTGCCACAGGCCAAAAAAAAAAAAGTTACAAATTAGTGGGTATTATGTTATTTGTGAGAATATTTTACAAATTTTGTAGCAATAATATGGATTTTTTTTATTAAATCAAAAGAATAATTCACTAAAAAATATGAGATTCATTTTCGTTGAATACAGCAAAGTAGAATCATGATTTAGCAGATGGTTCTCACAATAGGATTAAAGGAGCTTGATAGGAATATGGAGCAGCAGTTATTAAATTGCTGCAGTGGTGCTACTGAACACTGGAACTCACTTCAGTAATAAACAGCATCAAAACAGACGAGCCATAAACTCTGACAAATAGAGAAAATGGAACCTGCAGAGCATCACAGACACAACCTATGATGCAGTGAGAATATCGTAGGGATTATACGTTATAATGTCCGACTGGTCTGACCAATCTCTCCACTTATTTACTCTCATCTCTGCAATTAAAAATAAAGGAATAAAAATGCTTAAACTCCAGCAACAGACGGTCTGAGTGTGTGTGTGCGTACGTACGGTTGTTGACCTCTCCCGTGTGGTTGTTCAGCGGGATGATCTCCATCCTCTGCTGTCCATACAGGTAGTAGTCCAGCTCCTCCGACGTCAGCTTGAACCTGGCTGTTGCTCCTTTGCTGCCCTCCTCGACTCTTCCTCCTCCTCCTCCTCCTCCTCCGCTGCTGCTGCTGCTGCTGCCGCTGCTCTTCACGCTGGACGACACCACGCTGACCCCCCCACAGCTCTGCTCTTTGGTCTGCTGGAGAAACCCCGCTGCTGCGCTGTGACCCTGCTGGTTTTCCGGGGGGACCACCACCACCAGGTCTCCTCCTCCTCCTCCTCCTCCTCCTCCTCCACCAGGTCCTCCGGGCCCGGCACACACAGGGGCCAGCGCCTGCCCGAAGAGTGCAATCTGCTGGGGGACCGGCAGCTGGGAAATCCCTGCTGAGGTGCTGATGGAGATGGAGGATGGGGTGAGAGCGGCTGCTGCTGAAGAAGGAGCCGAGGAGGAGGACGTAGAAGAAGAGGAGGAGGTGCAGTGTGTGGAGGCCAGGAGGTGGCTGTGCAGGCGAGGTGGGCGCAGGCTGTCCACAGGGATGGAGAGGCGGTCAGGCGGAGGCAGCGGCGGGGCCAGAGGAGCCTTCAGCTGCACCTGAGGGAAGAGCTGCTGCCAGTGCTGCAGGTAGGACGGGTCCACCTTCAAGAAGGCCGAGCCGCTCGCGTCGCCTGGCTTCAGCATGGCTGCCCGCCGGCTGCTGGGGGAAGACATCAGAGAGGCTCGAGTATCCATCATCAGGGTGGATAAAAAAACAACAACAACAAAATATAAATCTTTAAATATTTAGAAGATGCCAAGCTGTTGTTTAATTAAAATTAAATGGAGACATGAATCTACAGGAAAGGCTCAAACCAAGCCCATGCAGTTTATAAATCCTTGAATTTACATTTTAAAAATATCCCATCAATTATCTTGATTTTGTGTCTGTGGATTAAAACTTTAAACTTAACTTTAAGATAAAAAAAGACAGACGTCTTCCTAATTTTACACGGAGGTGCATTTCAAACAAGAGAGTCAGTAGCTCATCAGCTACCAGTGAGTTTGTTTTCCAGAGACAATACAGATTTTATTCCTGCAAAGCAAAGTGGAACTCAAACCTTGAGCTGCTTCTGTTTCAAATAAAAATTAATATTATTAGTTTGGACAAGATGCAGTATAAAATGTGTTTAAGATGACGGAGATGGTTACATCCGCGGGTGGAACCTATTAAATCTGTAAAAGCGCTGAAAATATGTTATAACTTTTTAAAGCATCGGAATCGTCCAAAGAATTTTTTTTTTTTTTTAAATTATCTTGTGCCTCTGAGTTTATTCATCTTAGAATTGAGTCAGTTAACTCCAATTTCACACCCCAAACAGAGCACCCAGACTTTTTATGAAAAGGTGTTTTATAAAGTGTGCAGCCAAGGAAAGGCAGTCGGTGTAAACTGGCTTGAGCCTGGTTGACCCTGCGCTGCTCCGCCGGCTCCGTTCCGGACTCCAGCCAGGCGCGAAACAACGCACCGGGACAGACAAGCGATACAAGTGCGAGAACGAGCTGCTTCGGTGAGGAAAAAGTTTCACCAGAAAGAAGAAACGGGTCCGGTAGAGTCCAGTCCGAGCGGCGGTCCCACAGTTTTCCTGCGCCCTTTTTTTCTTTTTTTGCTTTTTGTTTGAACGCTGAAGTTGTTGTGGAGGCTTACTGCTGTCGGAAGGCGTACGGCGGCTCCTCAACGCTGATTTCCGGGGCAGCGGCGGAAGGCTCGTCCCTCCTCCGGGCTGCTGTGAGGCATCGAGGGGAGCCGGGACACTTCGCTGCGCCCTGCGCGTCTCCGGAGCCAAAACTAGCGGGGAGGCTGCTGCAAAAGAACCTCACTCTCTTTCTCTCTCTCTCTCTTTCTCTCTCTCTCTCTCCCACCCTCTGTCCCTCTCTCTCCGCTTCCCCCCTCCCCTCTTACCTCCCGTAGTCTCTCTCTCTCTCTCTCTCTCTCTGATCCACACGTATTATTTCTCTCTCTGCCTCTTTCTCGACCCCTTCTCCCTCCTTCTGGTCGAATTCTGACCTTTTTGTCTGTTTTCCCTCTCCTGGTGTCAGCTTTACTGCCTCTCCGATCTCTGTTCCCTTTCCCCAGTTTTATTCAATTTAAATGATCTTTATTGACATTAAGCACTAAAAGTTCACAAGGTTCAGACCGGCTCAGGCTCCTTGCTTTTCCTGGTCAGTGTTGTTTATGTTGTACTTACGTGTTTGTATTTATCTTTTCAAGAAAGTTCTCCAACTTCAGCGACAAGCAGTGACGAGTCGGACATCAGATTTTCTGTTTGTCGCCCACGATGTTCATGTCCGTTCAGGTTTCCGTCACAAAAACGACTTAAATACAGGAGAGATGGATTAAAGAATCCAAAAATAACAGCCGGTAGGAGACTGCGTGTACAACACACACAAGCTTCCTACTGACCTGATCACATTATACCCTCGCTGCAGGACAATTAAATGATAGCAACATGCATCACAGGCTGCAAGTTTGACCCCAATGATTCAGTTTGGTGATTTTTCCCAAATTTGGCAAAGCTAATGGGTGACGCGTTCACCAACGATATCATGTCGCACGTTGCCAGGGTTTTCTGCTCATGTGTTCCTCCTGGTTAACGTCCCTGAAAAGTTCTCTTTCGTCCCTTTTTTTTTTCTTTCGCTCTTTTGTTTTTCTTCTCTTTCTCTCTTTTTTGAAGCGCGTTGTGCTACATTACTGTGAGATTGTCACACATTTGTCAGAGCGACGTATTCTCCAAAATGACAGCTCAAATAAATAGCTTTCAACTGTGTAATGATGCATTTTCCATTTTTTTTTAGCTTCATATAGGGGAATTTTTGAAATCGTTGTCGAGGGATTGACCTCATACCACCCTTGACATAATTCATCGGGAGACGAGATTGCTGGATACCATTAAGAGAGAGTCAACCGCGAGACAACCAAATGGACAAAACGCAAATTGCTGTGATTTTTATTCAACTGAATGCTAGATTTCAAAGAAAATGTTGTCCCATCTTTTGTTGTAAGGTCAATTTTGCTGCGCTTTTAAGCTATTTAGTCACCAGCACCAACCCGCTCTCAAAGGTACTGCTCCACAAATAGGCATAATAAGCCTTTAGGGCAGCTGTCGGCAGTGTACCAAACAATTTTGAGGCATTTGAAATGGTGACCAATCTTTAAAAACTTATATTAAAAACTATAATTTGAACAAGTGCATGTTATTATATTATTCAAAATTACATGTTTACAATTAAATGGACATTAAGGGACAGGGGCCCCCAGTTCCCCCTGTTATGTCCGCCTATGTGTGGAGTAGACATATAAAGTTGGACAGAATAGACATAGGAAAACAGTACTTAAGTAAATGCTCTTAGCAACCAATGTCATGTTACTATTGAGAGAAGTCAGCCGTCACCGTGGCGACCACAAGGGGTCTCTCCTCAGGGAAAAGTGAGGCGACGTTGTGTCAGTAACGGAGATGTGAGGAGGATCCTCTTCAGCGCTCCTTTCGTTCATCTTCAGGGGAATGCTGAGCCCGTCTCTCTGACATTATCAGGACAACATGTATTATTATTACTGGTCCTGTAGGTGGTCGTCCTGCTGTCAGCTCACCTCAGCTTCTTTATCACTGTAATTCAGAGTGTGTGTGTGTGTGTGTGTGTGTGTGTGTGCAGATAAGACAGATTACAGTCGAGCTCATTGTGTTTCTGGGGCTGACTTGTTATCCCTGACCTCGAGCTTTTCCCACCCGACTGTTGCTCACACACACACACACACACACACACACAGCACCAGGCATGTAAAGCATACTGTATAACTGTGTGTGTGTATATATATCAGTCATTGTAAGCTGCTGTGGATAAGAACTTCAGCTAAATGCCTGAAACCGTAACTGTGTGTGTGTGTGTGTGTGTTGTTATGACTGGCGTCGTCCTGACAGGCCCCATTTGTCATCCTCAGGACCTCTGGCGGATTGATAACGAACAAAAACACAAACATAAGCGTCTGAAAATGAGCTCTTGTCGGCTTGAAGCGACTTTTTCAGAGGAGAAGAATGCGGAGCAGCAACATGGCGTCACAAGTTTAGGGTCAGCGGAGGTTGCCGGTTCAAATCCCAGCTTCTCCAGGAGTTAATTTAACCCCTTTGGTCTTTTTTGACCTTAAGGACTAAAAGTTGGTTTGAAGTGAACATGTTTGATCTTCTGCACTTCCCCTTTTCTCCTGCTCGTGTATTCCACTGATGTCTCATGTGTATGTTTGTTATACACTGTAAAAGCAAAGCCATTGTTTCAGCATGTCGAGGCTACTTTATAATTGTAGAGGACAAGTTGAGGAACCTTTTCAATGATTCACTGTTACTTCAACTGGTTTTTTCAAGTTCAGTGATCTTTAAAACTTAATGCAGCCCAGACAATAACGTTTGTCAATTAAAACACAACTTTTGTTTTTACAGTGTAAATATTGTTTTATATATACACATATATATATATAATTTAGTGCTACATTTACATGAGTGCAGGAAACAAAAATGCATTTTTGGTTTTATTACAGACACACAAAAAAACTGTTTTAACTTTTTTTTAAAAAGTAGGTGGCTGAGCTGCTGCAAAATTTGCCCACTGAACTCAAACTTTTCAGTTAAATTAACTGCTCTTAAAGCAACCCCTAATGTTTTTAAGTTAAAAACAATGACTTTGTTTTGTTTTTTGTTTTTTGTGTGTGTGTTTTTTACAGTGTATTTGTAGGAAAATCAGGGGCAGGGGAAAATCATGAATGAAATGGGGTTAGTCTACATCTTTAGTTCCTTTTATAAGTTATGTTTGATATTCCTATCACTTCATCCATCCATCCATCCATCCATCCATCCAGGGGTAGACCCTGGTCAGGTCGTCTCCTCACACTAGATTAACACACCAATGCATCAATGGATGGTCAGAACCGTAGCTGGTCACGTGGTTCATGGCGCCACTGAATAGTTGCGAGCGGGTAATTTGAATCTATGTTTGAATGTTCATAGATTCCACATACTCTAGGAGTCAATGATCTCATAACCAACACACAAATCTGGATAGGTGGACCACTGTGACTCCTGAACATCTTATACATTCTTACTACTGTTCTAGACAAGTGACATCTATTGCACGTCTGTCCGTCCTAGGAAGAAGATTCCCTCCTCTGTGGTTTTTTCCCTGTTTAGGATTTTCTAAGTTTTTCCTCACCTGGTTCAAAAGTCTAAGGGCAGAGGGTGTCACATCTGTACAGTTTATAAAAGCCCTGTGAGACAATTTGTAATTTGTGATTTCAGGCTAAACGAATACATTTTGATGATGATGATGATGATGATGATGAATGAGGTATAGCAGAAATTCTAGCATAACAGTGAATTTTGGAACTAGTAAACAAGATATAAATTGACTTAGAATGATGCGTGCCAGCATAGCAGATGTCTTTAGTATTCCAAAGCTCACAGCAGCGCCATAAAAAACAAAAGCAGTGGGAAAGGAAATGAGATTATAATAGAAAATAAAAATCCGAGAAAACATTTCAAAATGTATTAAAAAAAAATAGAAAAAGACAAGCAAACAGGTCCTTAAAGACCTGAATATTTTGATGGTGAAGTCTAATAATAATAATAATAATAATACAGCACAGGACACTGAATCAGCATCCACGCTAATAATAAAAAAAACAATAAGCTGACACCACTGAGTAGATTCACAGATGACAACAGCTCCACATCTGACCTGACCTCATACTGCTCCAGCTTAAAATGCAAATAAGTTCAGAGTAGTTTCACTGTCAGAAGACTGTGTGGAAATGTGTTCTCTATAAGCTGTCTGATGCTATTCTACTAATAAAATGTCTCTGTTCTCTGTATATTCTAATCAAATGGCCACCAAATCACCTACAAAAAGCCATTACCATTCTTCATCCTTCAATGTCACAAGTTTAGATAGATGTAATCAACGCTGATCTGAGCCACAGATGACTTTCCAATAAACTGGCTAACTATTCTGTGCTAAACCTAAACAAATTAAATCCAATTTAGTGTGCATGTGAGGCAAATATGCAGTAAAATTTATTGCTTATGTGGTAGATAATTCCGATAAAATGAAATCAGAGTTCTCCTGGGTTGTTTTTTTTATCTTCCTACCTTCTAAATGTTCTGTCAAAATGCTGCTTTTCCATGTTATTGCTGCTACTCGCTCCCAGTGTTTGGAACTATGACCGGCTCCACTGGCCGCCATTAATGTGAAATAATTGGCCTGAAGGAGTCAATGGAGATGACGCAACTCTTTTCTTGTCAAAGGCTCTGTGTGGAGGATAGAACTAAAGCCAACTTTTTGAATAAGTACTCATATATGAAGCCAAATTTGCCTCATTCTTGCATTTTAATGCCAGAATAAATGCAAGCACAGCGTGCAGGATTATGTCCATTTTAAGCCATGCCATAGCGACAAGTGTGTTGGGAAGTCCAACACTGAAATATTTTGAACACATTTATTATTACGCCAAGATCACTGAGACTGTTTAAGATCTGACTGTCCACTTCTCCCTTTATCATGAGGAGTTTTGTTTGCCTAATGATCCACATCAAAGATTGAAGGAAATCGGGCACGTTTGTATTAAGTCCTGAAGAAAGCAAGACATTTTTCTTAATCCAAAGGTATCATGTTTTATTTTGGTTTTTAAGTTTTTAAGTATTTCTCTCCTGTGGAAGTATTTACAGTTTTACTTTCTGGTGTAATTTAGCTAAATAGTTATTATGTTCATCCTGAACATCATAATTAGTGTATTTAGTCATAAATCAGAGGTTATGAGGCATGAAGTAATCAATCTACTGAAACTGATGACAGAAAAAATGAATCTTTAAACTCCAGAAGCCTTTAAATGAAACAAGATTTAGACAAATTCTAATGTGAAGGTTAATCAAACTGGTATGATCTGATAATTAAAATGATATAAAATGCATTTACACAAGTCAAACAAGCGGGTGTAAACGGGTTGGAGGAATGTGTTAACCGACCCTTTACCTCTATTATTTTCTAAATTGTTTGGGGGTTATATCACTATAACTCCCCGCAAATCAACAAATCAACAAAGTGATAATTTTGATGTCACACTTTTGAGACTTTAATCTTTGTCTATTTACTGTACATTGCAGCTGTTTTTCTTTTTTCTTTTTTCTTTTTTTTAATGTGTGAGCCTATTTCTAAATGTACACAAACTATTATTTTTCCTTCTTATCATCATTAGTCCATAATTATAGCTCTCCTCCTTACTGTGACTGGTGATCCTCATTTGGAACAGAAAGCATACAGAAAAAAGAGGGGAAAAGAGCCAGGCAGGCAGAGAATCAGGTGTTTTCATCCATTGATTAATGGCTTTCTAAGGTAAAGCACATTGGAGGAGCCGGCCGATCAATAAATTAACTGCCCAAATTCATCATTTTCTACAACAAAAGCTAATTATTTAGACGGCTGCAGGAAAGGAAAAAACACAATATTAACAAGAGTTCATTTAGCAAAGCGATGTATTCCTGCGTGTGAGAGCGCTGCGGAGCTGCTGTTTACACTCAGACGAGCTTCATATTTCACATAAACACGGAGGGCATTAAATTGAGATTACAACTCTCGAAACGATGAAAACACATACAAACTATTCATATTACAACCACAGTTTAGTTATTACGGATGATTAAAAGACAACAAAAGATGAGTCAAAGGTTCAGCTACACGCAATTCACACACTACACATTACTGACCAAAAAGTAGCTTATGGTCAATACTCATGTGGTCACTGGAGCACTGCTGAATCTTGAGTTGAGCCAACGTCTTTTAACCCAAACCATGTTTTATGTGTCTTTGCCATCACTTAAAGCTGGGGTAAGTCATTCACTTTTGGCCTCATCGGGCTAAAATTCCATAATAACCTTTGAAAATATTGTATTTCCGATAAAAGACTTCTGCACCGCCTCTTGGCTCTGTATTCAAACTTTTCTAAAACCTGCCCCTTATGGTACTTTTCACCAATCACAGCTCATTACAGAGAGAGGATGTTACTATTGGCTGTTCTAAAAGGTAAATGCACGTCCCCTAGCAAACAGGCACCCATTCCAGCATAACTGTTGCTCTTCCATTATTATCAACAACTGTGTATACGCCGAAAGAAAGCCAAAAACAAGGATGACCTCCATGTCAAATCGACTGCCCATGAACCCGTCTCAAGGGTTTGGCGACTGTTTAAAGGGGGGAGCTATGGAGCGGTGGAGCGGAGTGGATTCCTTATGAGTCTCATACTTGATTCTCAGGAGTAACAAACCCCAGACAAACCCCAATCACAGACTTAACTCATGTATTGTGGCACAGGAATACGGCACAACCACAGTTCTGTGTGCTGATATCAGCATTTAGCTCAAAGGTTAGTTGAGCCTGAAGCTTCAAGGCTGATTTATGGTTGCACGTCAGACGCAGAGCCGATTATGTAGCTTACACACATGATCTATGCCGGCGTGAACGTTCTATACCTTTGTACTGCTGTATCTGCACGGCTCTGCAATTACACCGCCAAAACATTAGTTTGTTGAGTTGAGCTATGTTCTTCCTCATGTATTTGTTCCTCTCCTCACTGCGGACGTTCTTCCACCTCTTTGAGTCCAAAGTGCAGCGCACCCTGTCCGGAGTGTCACATCAAACTCAGGGCCTTTCAGAGACAGATAGAGACAAAATTTATAGGACGTGTTGATACAAAAGTAGCAAAAAATGTGTCCACATTGTTTGAAGCCCTAATGAAGATTAGAAACATGTTGGCTGTTTTATTGGTGTCTTTTGTCATCTAGTTTTTTAGATGAAGGCTTTTCGGGGCACATCTTACAGTTGGAGTGCCTGGACCCCTGTAGCCATTACTGGAGTACTTCAGAGCACATCAGTCTCGCCTCCTTCTACCCATTTCTCTATAAAATACCAGAGAGAGATATAATCCACCTTTCGTCAAGTTTTTTGACAAGTCGACCTTTTACCCATTGACCAAAGTCATAAGGAGGTTAGGGAAGTTAGGGAGGGAGGGAGTTGGGGGTCAATGGGTTCGAGGGGTGCAGGGTTGGCATATACGTAAGCAGGGACGTAGTAATGGGGCATTGAATTTCAGCCAATGAGATTGAAGTAGGCCGCGGTTATTTCAAAATTTTAGATGCAAGAATAAATCCTGAAGGGTTTCTGACTGTCCTGTAGGTAACATCTGCCACAGCAGCAATATTGCATCTAGGTATGAGTCCTCCTCCTTCACAGTCACCTCCTCTCCCCTTCACTCACAGTCATAGAGAACAGATGGATCCCCAACAGGGCAAAGCAACTCCGATAGAGCTTTGCCTTTGTACGTGTGGCCTGTGTGTACATTCTGTAAAAATAAAAAAAGACCTTGAGCGCTACTATAACGCCAGTGATGAAGTGCAGGACATGATGTGGGAACCTTACCCCATAGATTATTATTGTACCAGATACATATCTGCTCTAGAAACATCTTCTCCCACCACTGGACCTTTGTCGAACTAACAAAAAGTCATCTGTTGAAGCGAAAGATGCAGTAAAACATTCCCAAACATGCAGTAAAAACAATCAAAAAAGTCATTGGTTGGATATATGACCGCTGCAAAAAACTGTCCCATTCCAAAATGTTTTTCTAAATTGTCACTTTATCCCCTGTTCACGTGATGAAGTGAGACCAGAGGTCTTTTTAATGTGAAAACGTAGGACATATGACCGTAACCACATTGGTTGCTCGAATGTGTCCTGCATCTGACACCTTAGCTCCCCTAAAAAAAAAAAAAAAAAAAAAATCAAGCTCAAAATTCATGATAGGGCCTGAATGCTGACCAATAAGCATGCCTCCTGGTGGAGAAGAAGTAAATAGGGATGGAGTTGTACTCCGGCAAAGAGACCAAGAGTACTTAAGGAAACCCTGAAAAAAAGACACCGTCTAACACTCCCCTTCAAGCTGAATGAGCCTTAACCAGCGAAGGTGCCTGGGGCTACGTCTTCAAATACAACACCGGTGAACTTTCCTTCTACACTCTGGAGGAAGGGGAAAGTTTTGGACGAAACACCCTCAAAGCTGTGCCAACATCGGTGGACAGGGCGGTGGTATCCCTGGTGGCTTTAAAGCACCTCAAAGTATCATATGTGAGTAAGGCACAAGAGGAGGCCGCCGTGCCCTCATCACAAGACAAAGCGACACAAACTATCCCCACGGTGAAAGAGTAGACAGATATCAACCATGAGCTGGTGAAAAGTATTATTGTACCCAGTATTATTTGGGAGATAAATGGCTCTGCTACTGGCCATTGTTTTTTCCGAGCCAGCCATCAGGCTGTGAGGCATGGGGAAAGTCATGACAAAGTGTTTACGCTGGAGCACTTTAATTCTGACTGATATTTATGATATATTAGATATTTCAGATAAAACTCTGACAGCATGGCTGCAAATGATGGAGGAGAAAGCGGCCATGTTTACAGGGCTGTTCCAGAGATGTCGCACCTCCAAGCACATTTTGATGGTGAAAAAAAAATTTGCTTGACTAAAACCACGCCTCCCCTGAAATCATCACTCTACCCTATTCATATCCTCCTCTTTTATTGAACTGTATAAAATACCGGTTATTCCTCCAACCGACCTCTTCACCATGCAGCTCATCACGCACCTACCAACCCTTGCATCCTACCACGTTTGGCTATCCAGAGACTCTGATCAACCACTCTGCTTCCCCGCCGCTCAGGACCATGAAAGTAAGATCTGTAGCTCAACTTAAACAACCACCTTTTCAGACAATGCTCCACAGTGCCTGACCTTCTTTGTCACCTATACCTGACTCGTCATCATCATCAACATCTTCCTCCACCTTTTCCTGTTGCTCCTCCTCCTCTTTCTCCTCACGAGTTGACTCACCAGTTGGGCCTTTGACTGACGAGATGGACGGTTGTCTGAGCCACGTGTTTGTAAACACAGTGATAGCTGTATTGCTGTATCTCCTGGAGAAAGATTCTACACAGATACAGAACTGAGATTAGCTACGGGTGTCAGGTGGAGGCACCAGGTCAGTTGGAACACAACTGTCTGCATGAGTGGCCTTTGAGGAGGTGATAAAAGACCCCATGGTTTATTCCGACCATCCAAAAGGCCATTCAGTCAAGACATCTCCACGTATCTGACTTTAGGGTTTGAAAGGTTTTAGAGGGTATCCTTGACAGCCTCAAAAGGAGCAAGGATATTGGGAGAAGAATCAACAGGCTCAGAGAAGACTGAATGAGTGAACATGGGTATTAGAAGGACAAAACCACAGAGAGATACAGAGGACACTGATCCACACCATCAT
Organism: Mola mola; assembly: GCA_001698575.1. Classification (NCBI taxonomy): domain Eukaryota; kingdom Metazoa; phylum Chordata; class Actinopteri; order Tetraodontiformes; family Molidae; genus Mola; species Mola mola. Next base: position 6,445,369 of record KV751322.1, on the reverse strand, counting down.
CACTGCGTGAGTAAATTGGTTGGATATTGTCCGGACTATGATTCCGCAGTAGGACTGGTGAAATGTTGTATGCATAACATTGGAGATTATTGACAAACATTCAGTGTCTGGTACCTTGGTAATATTTTCATAAAGATGAGTCACAACCGCAGTGTGAAAGATCGCCATGTGCTGTCTCTGTACGTCTTGTCAGTGGATATTATGAAGTGTTATAGACGAATCGCAAATCCACAAGTCAATATCAGGTGTGAACTGAAACAACTACACAATGTTATCTGTAATACTGTAGGAATCTGTGCTGGAAAACGTCTTAAATGTAATTGAAGGCTAAAAAAAAAAAAAAAAAAATAGTTCTAATTATTTAAAACAACAACAACAAAAAAGCAACAAAAAAATAAAGTTTGCAACCAAAGTGTATTTTTATCATGTATTCCACATGTATTTTACTTTGAGTTGTTTTATTCTAACTGGCTTTTGAAAAAAAAAAAAAAAAAAGTAGTTTGTAATCAATGCGTATTTTTATCATGTATTCCACATTTATATGACTGAGTTGTTTTTTTGGTATATATATGTTAAACAATTTAAGTTGCTGAATTTTTGAATTTTTTGAATATCAATCAATGCTTAAGAATTGTATTATGTATGAAAAAAAAAAAACTATAAGACAGCGAACCCAAAGAAAATAAACCACTGGCTTTAGCAGTCAGGGAGTAAGAAGAAGGTAGAAAAAACAAGGCTGAGAAACGTATGATGGAGGTGTATTAAGACCCTGCACATCCGGGTAGTCTGGATAGTGTGTAACTTCTCCGGAGGGCGTGCAGGAGTAGATGGGAAAAAATGTTAGTTTGGAGCAAGTCAGAGATTTTTTATCAGAACAGTATGCTTATACTCTACATAAACCCATCAGGAAGCATTTTGTTAGATTTTTTGTCCCTAGACCACTCAACCAATCTCAAGCGGATCTTTGTGACATGCAAGCCCTGGCCGAACATAACGACGGGTTTATCTATTTAATAACGGTCATCGATGTATGTTCCAAAAAGGCTTACGTACGAGCCTTAAAGAAAAAGACGGGGTTAGAGGTCAGCAGGGCCTTTCAGTCTGTTTTAAAGGACAGTCAGACCCCTGAAAAGTTACAAACGGACGCCGGTAAAGAATTCTTTACAAGATTTTCAGGGCCTCAATGAAAAGACACGGTATCCTTCATTTTGCTACCACCAGCAATCTGAAAGCGTCGGTAGTGGAAAGATTTAATCGTACATTGAAAACCAGAATGTCGACATATTTTACAGCAAACAACAACTGAAGGTACATCGATGACTTACTGGAGTTGGTGAAAAGCTACAATTAGTTATCACAAGAGTATAAAAACGAAGCCTATGCAGGTGAGCTCTGAGAACGCCTCTCAAATGTTTCAAAACCTGAACGGCAAGTTTCCCATTCGCACTCGGGATGCACTAAACGTGAATTTCAAAATGGGTGATTTGGTCAGAATATCCAAGTTGAGAGGCATATTTGATAAAAAAAAAATATGAACAGAGTTTTACGGATGAGGTGTCTACTGTGTTGGAATGCGTGCCATGACTTCCAACCGTGTGCTAACTGAAAGACGTAGACAACGAGCCTATCCAAGGGACCTTCTACAAAGCAGAGTTGAAAAAAGTAAAAATAAGAAAGGACAAGTTTTATGCAGTGGAAAAGTATTGAAATGTCGAATGTCAAGGGTTTCATTTTGTTTTGTTTCGTTTAGTTTTCTGCCGCTTATCCAGGCCCAGGTCGCGGGGGCAACAGTTTGATAAGGGAGATCCAGACGTTCCTCTCCCCGGCCACTTCCACCAACTCCTCCAGGGGGACACCAAGACGTTCCCAAGCCAGCAGAGAGATATACTCTCTCCAGCGTAAACAAATTTTAGTGCATTGGAAAAACTGGCCTGAGAAATTCAACAGCTGGATATCGTTTCAAACCTGCAAAACGTTTAAAAAAAAAAAAGACCAAGGTATGGTAGCTCTCATTTTGTTTATTCTGTGGGAAATCATTAACCCCCCTATACGTGGTATAATTTACCGAGGGATTTAGCTTATCTTAAAGTTGCCAAAACGACCCTGACAAAAAGGAGGAGGAGGGGGGAGGGAGGGGTGCCCTTTGTTGAAAAATAGGCTTTATTGCGCTGGAAAAACAGACCTGAGAAATTTAACAGCTGGATAGGACCCTGCAAAACATTTAAAAAGAAAAAAAAAAGACCTGGACCTCTCATTTTTCCCCCCCGGCCTACATCATGGACGGATCCCTCCAGGAGAGGTTTTATATCACCTTGCTTTCCAACACTAGTAAGGATGTGTTAATAAATAATACGAGTTCTGATTTCACAGTGAATCTGGCTAAAGCCATAGAACTGAAAGGACAATGGGTAGTGGGTCTGTGTGAAATCATTTACCCTCATTCGTGATATAATTTACTGAGGGACTTAGCTCATTTTGAACTTGCCAAAACGACCCCTGACAAAGAGGAGCAGGAGAGAAGGAGGGGGAGGGGGGGAAGAGGTGGAATACCCCTTGTTGGTCAGTATTGGGGAAGATGTTACGACCATCCTAAAATGCTTGTGGATCATCTCGCCCCAGCGCTCAGAAAGCACATTCTTAATGCTGACATTACTTACAACAGGGTCAGTGATAGTCAACATAAAATCCATACGTTTTCCCCCTTGGGGGGAAAATGGGTTTGAAACCCAATGAATTGTCAACCATCTGCAACCGCGCTACCCTACGAATTTACACGGATATCATTCAGCATCAACTGGTCGGCGACAGCTACTCAACCCTTCTGGGTGTGGTGAATGTCAAAGGGGATTTTGGAGACACAGTGAGCATTACATAGAACACTGTACATTACTTACGTGTCAAAGAAACCCATTGAAAACATTCACATCGAAATTAAAACGGATTGCGATAGGTATATGGACACGCGAAAGCTCTGAGGGTTCTGTGAAAACTATTCTTCTCTCTCTTTCTCTCTCTCTCTCTCTCTGTCCATCTCTGTCTGAGAAATCATGGCACAAATCAGGCTGGACCCTAACCGAGCTCTCCCTGGATTTAACGGCGCTCCTCTGATGTATGGGTTAGTTCTTTATATTTTCCAGATTATAATCTTACAGATCATTTTGTATCACCCTTGGTGAAAACAGGTTTTTCCACTGCTAAACCTCACCTGAAAACAGCGGCTAAATACATTGCCCCCGTCTTCGGTCAGGCCGTCGCCAAAAGGACAAAGACCCCTGAGCAGGTAGGATCAGGGGGTATGATGGTTTTACCGTGAAGAGCATTGAAACACCCTACCGGAGGTCAAGTCTCCTCAGCTTCTAATAAACGCAGACGCTCTGGTCAGAGGAAAACAGTTGGAAGAAAGTTGTCTAAGGGAAAGAAGTCTGGCAGGAAAAAGAAAAAGAAAACAGCATGGCTCTTTTCATCACCATTCACATGAGTGCAGCATAGCGGAGCTGGATTTGTTTACGACCCTATGACTCAGCTTTCAGTGGAAACAAAAAGTGTTATCCATTGGATTCTTTATCCACCTTTATCCAGATGAAGGAAAGTTTTTGGACCTGAGCGACACTTTGCTGCATCTCTGCTTGAAAATTGTTCAGGCGGATGGATCGGACCTGGCCAATGATGCCAGGCAAAACCAGGTATCATTATGTAACATGATGCTTACATCAAGAAAAATACACTTTGGTTACACAATTTGGTGTTCGGCGGTAAAAATCTGAAAAAACAAAACAAAACTCAAAGCAAAACACATGTTGATTACGTGATAAAACACACAAAACATGTTTTTAAAAACCACATAGCAGCTCAAAGTCACAAAGACAACTTTATTTTATTTATTTTTTTGCTTTTTTGTTGTTGTTTAAATAATAAGAACCACTCAAAGTCACATACATGCGGTATTTTAGGATACAAATTTACCACACCACACTGGAATAAATTCATCTGTCTTTCGTAAACATTGGAAAACAAGAATCCTAGAAGTAGAGAGAGGGAGGAAAAACACAGTCCGTACAAACATTATTTTTATAGAGAATCTTTGCAGTTATTGAGCCAAAAGCTCAGGTTTTACTGTAGGTATCTACTCCATGTTAACAGTCAATTGCAATAATATTGTGAGCATAGCTAGTGGCAAAAAAAAAGTACTATTATGGATTATTGTTGATTCTTCTCCCAATATCTTTATTTACGATATTTTGATATATATTGTGAAATTTTAGCCCCTCAAAGCGCGGGAACTAGGGTTTAGGCTGAAAAACACCATAGGTCTCCATCAAGGGAAAATGGACAAAGGAATAAAGGGCTTGTTTTCACTCAGTGCTAAATGAGGCCGGGTTGGTTTAAATCCATGAGGGTTAGTTAGCAATAACTGATGGTAATTCAATTAAAACATTGGCATGTCCCCCACTCATTTACACACACACACACACACACACACACACACACACACACACACACACACACACACGCACACACCCGTAACCTTGGTGCGAGAGCCTCTTGTAGGAATATATAAATATACAGGTTTAAAGCGGTGTCACTTTCATTTACATAGGAGCATGCTGTTAAGGCCCTGCTTTGACATTCAATTAAAACGTTTACATTTCTGCTTAATTAATTCGGCGGATGGCGGGAAGAAAAGACGAATGGACGGGCTGCTTTGACAGGAGGCCGATAACTGTGTGTGCTTGTGTGTGTGTGTGTGTGTGTGTGTGTGTGTGGGTGTGTGGGTGTGGGTGTGTGTGTGTCCCAGCTGTGTTGTTAAGGTCACGGTAGGCTGACTATTATAATTCATCTCTATAGACATGTATTCAGGAGGGACTTATATCCTCTTTTTCAGCTTTATTTCCTGCAGCTGAAGCCGGGCTGCGCTAGTGTGTTTTTGTAATGCAGTGTTTAAGTGTTTTAAAGCCGTAATACTCGTCTGCATCGTCTTAATTATCCCTTGGTTTGCTGCTAAAAACTTGCCGCTGCAGCTTATTATTGATCTTTGCATGCTGGAAAATGCATTTGTTTGTCCATCAGAGAAATGCACAAAGCTGCAGGATCATTTTTTTCCTATTCTGATTGCAGAAATTAGGCTGTTCCGCAACACACAATATAAAACCTTAATGCCTTAAAAAAAAAAAGACATATTAGTGATCTATTTTTACATCAATACTAAATTGTAATGCATGTAGAGGGTTTTGAAACAACATTGAGATGTTCATGTTGAAATATATATATATATTGGACAGAAACAAATAATAGTTTATGGTGTTTGGAATAAACTTCGCATTTCGCAACTTCCCATTTCTCAATTTGACCGTACATGTGACATCACTGAACTCGTTTTTATGTTAATAATGTATTGGTAATGTATTTGGTCACTTTAAAATGGCAGTTATTGTTTATTTTAAAGGTATTTTGTGTATCCGGTCTTTACCTATTGTCCTTTGTTGATTCGCATGTCCATGCTTCCGACATTCATTGCTGGACTTGCATTTGATGTGATCAATGTCACCGCACATTGTTCTTTAGTTAAACCAAAGAAACTAAATGCTCAATTGTAGCTAAAATAATCCTTATATTTGCCTGTTTTTGGATGGGCACTATTATAGGAATGATTATTGGTATTACTCCTGTGTAATAGCAGAAGTAACAGTAGGTTACTGTAGTTGACCCCAGCAGTGAACATTGGCTCTTTCTAAGCTAATGTAGTAATAATATAGGTTTCACAAACAGGGAAATTCTTCATCTTTTAGCATATCAGCACCACATTATCGTCAATATCAGGACTCTGAAAAGAACTTGCAATAAATATAAAAGAACTATACAGACTGTGTAATGGATGGTTGTAATGGATGGAGGCTGACCAAGGACCTGTCTGGTTTATTTATTTCCGCATAAAATCTTGTAAAATTATGATTTTGTTCTGGGAAAATTATCACCTTTTTTCTTGTAAACTTTTGACTTGTTTTTCCTCGTAAGAGTACAACTTTTTTCTTGTAGGTTTATGACTTTGTACTCAAAATCTACAAAAAATAAAAATCTCCAATGTGACCCTAAGACACTGTACTATTTATCTGAAATAGTAGTTATTTAAAGTGAAAAAGAGAATCCAGAGCTTTGGTACTTGTTGTTCGCAGCTGTGCTGGCAACTGCTAAATTTGTGGCTTCAAATTTCAAGCTGAAGTGTTGCATTTATAGATCTGCACAACCTAAATGAGGCAAAGGTGTAGACTTACATCCATGACATTTTAATGTATCAGACCCGCTCCTATGTGTCTCTTCTGACAGTCTGTGGTTCGCACCATTGAGCTTCAGGACACCAACGACAGGAACCTGCCATACACCGAGCGTGTGATCGTCAACAGCGGCAGGATCCCTATCAAAGAGCCCTTCGTGGTGGAGGTGGAGGCCTGGTTAACGCCACTATTCCAACAGAGAAACTATGTGATTAACAAACGTATGTCCACTTTGCCGATAGCCAAATTCACATGTTCATGTCATAAATTTTGCAATTTTGCAAGGTGTTTTGACCCTGTGGCCTAAACCAAAAGAAATTCTTGTGACCATCGGTTCAGTTTTCATCACCTGCCCTAAAATGTCCAAAATAATATGGCTGAAAAGCCTGAACTCGACAAGATCATTAATGTTTATTTCATTTTGTTCACACAATGCTAACAGAGAAAACCCAACAACCAAATGTGTGGTTTGTAATAAATCTGTTAGAACATTCTGTTTTCCACAGTGTTGCAGCTGTGTTCAACATCACCCCGCCCTGCATCGCACGAGCACCGGGCCGTTTGTATTTCACCTGACGCTGGAAACAAAAGTCAGGCAGTGCTGGATTTCAAGTCTAACTGCATTCTGTCGGCTTTAAAAGAGAGATGCTTGTGTTACAAACATTTTTATGTGATCGGTAGTTGTTTGCCACATGTCACCACGGTAAAAGCACTGGTAAATGATATTGAAATACGCCTGCATGCAGGGATTTACAATAAATCAGCTGTCAGATTGGTATCAGCTGATGTTTGACTTGTTTTTAAATATTGATAGCGGAACAACCGATAATTGTACTTCGGCTGCTGTTTGCTTGTTTATGCGACCCAACCCCTGTTTGAAAAGTGGCAGTAAAACACCAAAAAGCTGTTTGGCAACCGCCGGATAAAGCAGAAGAAGGAGAGGGTCATGTGGTTGTTTTTTGTTGTTTGGCCAATCCAAGCTCGCTTGTGCAGACGTTCCATGTATGTCACGTTTGGAAACGGCAGTGTCTGTCCGTCTAGGCTTTTTTATTGTGTCACCGACCGCATGTGTTTGGGTGTGCAGACCAGCAGACCAGCTTTATAGTTATTAGATTTTTATCAAGATACAATTCAAATAGAAAATGACAGGCAGAAGTCAAAACCGGAAAATCAGTCCAACCAGCACACAAATCCAACAAGGGCACAGGGAGTAATCCAAAACACAGTCTAAACTCCGGATATCAGAGATCCAACAGCCCAGGCAAACACAAGCCAGGGACAGGAACAACGGGAGCACAAGGACTTAAATACAAAAGTGGCGGCAGAGATAATTAAACAAAAGAGGGTGGGGCAGACAGTGATCCCAGGAAGAAACATAAATCAAGACAAGACACAAGGAGCAACAGAACACTCAAAATATAACAAGAAACAGAGGAAGTAAGCACAAATAAACATCACAAAAGACGAAATCAAATACACAGGACACTCAGAAACCCGCAAAATAATTCAAAATAAACAGATAATAAATAAGAAATAAACACTTAAAACTAAAATACAAAGAATAATACTTAATAACACAAGGGCTTAAGAATGAACTTAGAACTACAAACAGAGAATAACATATGACGTAACATGTTTATGAAAGTAAATAAACATACGAATGCATTTTTCTAGAAATCATATCGACATTGGTAAATATTGACAATAACAGCAATTTTAACAATGGGTTATTAGTATTGGCCAAAATGTTCACATTGGTGCATCTTTATTAACATGTGATCAGCGAGTTGATAAAAACATGAATTTTAAGGGACTGAATATGAAGTGAATAGATGTTTCTGTAGCCGGAGCTTTGTCTGCTGATGAACTAATTTCTCACAAACACTTCACGCAGCATCAGACTGCAGGAACTGAGGCGGTAGAAACACCCTGTTTACATTCAGTCTGTGCCCCTGCAGGTGTGTGCAGGCTGACAGGTGTGGCATTACGCTTGTTATTACAAACGATGAAACACAGATGTTTCTGTTGCCATCAGCTCAGGGTCTCAAAGGTCGCCACAAACTGGACTGGTAACCTTTACTCACCCAAAGACGTTTTGGCTCAGAGTACAGACAAACATGTTGTTTGCACTCATGTTCCTCATGAGACCTCTTGGAGGGTCTCAACCCAGGGTTTGGGAACCACCGACTTATGAAAATTTTCCTTTCTTTTTTCCTTTGATTTAGTTTTAGTCTCTGAATCCGAAGTGGAAACTAACACGGCAGAATGGTATTGAATTTACTTGATGTTTTCTGTTGTGGTCAGCTTCACTCAGAAAACTGGTCTGCACGTGGCGAACGGTTCTGACCATGGACACTACAGTTCAGCTGTTGAAGTAAATGAAGTGTCAGTTTGTTCTTTTCTGTCCATCCTCCTCTTTATCTCTTCTTTACCGTCTTTTCATTCCCTTCCTTCCCTCATTTCCTCTCCAATCTTCCTTTATTCTCCTCTTGCTTCCTCTGTCCTCTCCTCAGTGGGCGGGGCTTCGGTCAGCTGACGTAGCCGGGCTCGGAGCGCTGCTCCCCGGCCAGCCTATCCGCTGTGACTCGTTGTGATTTCTTCTAGTTCTCCGCCCGCCCTCTGCAGTGTCTCCCAGCAGGGACCTGCCACCTCCTCCGCCGCCCTCCCCGGTCAGACATGGAGCTCCGGACGCTTCTGCCCGCTCTCCTCCTCATGTCCGCCGGCCGTCTGCAGTCGGTAGGCGGCGCGGCGTCCCGGACGGGACCGAAGGTCACCGAAAAGGTAGGAGGTAGGAGGTGATGCTGCGTCTGCGCGGAGGTGTCCATGACCGCCGCTCAACCGCGGCCGGTAACGGGCGCACGGGACGAACACGCACGCACGTACGCCCGAACAGAAACCGAAAGACGTGTTCGGTGTCAGGGTCCTGGACTGGAACACGGAAACATACAGTAACACCCGTGTCAGGCTCAATGTTCAGTGACAGAGCATTAGCCGTCAGGAGCTTAAATGGCAGGCTAATTGTGCTAATGTGCCTCTGAAACATGAATATAGAATCAGTAATAGATAGTTTTATTTTTAAAAAAACAAACCCATACATTAGTGATTCATCAACTTTCATTCCAGTCTGGGAGTAAGACTTGCAGCCGGTAGCCGATGGGCTCTATGCACAAAAGTCATCATAATATCCATTTAACTCTTAAGGTTTCATTCTGGGAAGAATGAAAAGCTTAAACTCATTTATCTTGCTTCAGCAGCTTTACTCTGCCGAGCTGTTCATGCATTATTATAAGGCAAGAATTTACAGTATACAAAGGTTTCAACGTGGTCATGACTTTACTGTTGATCAATGAGGCCTAATTTCAATTTATTCAGTCCAGGATTTCTGTGTATGGCAGCTTGAATCCTCCTCCAGAGACCAATAAAGTCTCATTAATGTAAAAATATCAGTACTTGTTTATTATTTATCAAGTTACAGGTGGAGCAAAAAGTGCAGTTCCTCCTTTTGAATTTGCAGTGGTAAAAGTAGCATTAAATAAGCACAAATACCTTCACCTCAATGCAGTACTTGGGTTAGTGTAAAAATAAAGTGTAAAAAAAGTGAGTGTTGTCCAATTTACTGACAGCTTCAGTGTGTGTTCCTCCAGGTGTTTTTTGACATCACGGTGGCAGGGCACGAGGTGGGTCGGATCGTCATCGGCCTGTTCGGCGAGGTTGTCCCCCTCACTGTCGATAACTTTGTTGCCCTGGCAACAGGGGAGGTAGGTTTTTTTTTTAGGTGTATTCAAGTTCCATTGTGACGGTGAAGTTCATCAGGATGAAATATTGTAAAATAACTCATTAGATTACATACGTCAAGGGGGTCACTCAGTAAACAAATCACAGGTTTGGTTGCATATTAGATGTCATTTCAAGACACACTTACATTCGCTTTAAGCTGCTAATTCCCAGTTTCCTGTGTGTCTCTGCAGAAAGGTTACGGCTACAAAGGGACAAAGTTCCACAGGGTCATCAAGGACTTCATGATCCAGGGAGGGGACTTCACAGCTGGGGATGGAACTGGAGGTGGTACCGGCCTACTCGCTTCGAAATGTCAAACATTTTCTGCTCACAGTATTAAGAAAACTCCTCCTAGAGCTTTATAGACAAGAATATGAGTATACAGTGTAGGCAGGAAAATGCTAAGATGGCAAACGAATGTTAGAGAATTAAAAAAATTGGCCACCACCAGAATTTGCTTTTGTGTGCAGGTCACAGCATCTATGGAAGAACTTTTACAGATGAAAACTTCAGACTGAAGCATTTAGGAGCAGGCTGGGTGAGTGTTGGACACAAAAGCGTTTCTAGAAAAAAGAGCTAAATTGCTTTGAGCCACTTTAATTCTGTTGCTAAAATTCTGGATAAGAGGATTTAAGGTGTTGACATAAACATGACTTGTCAACATGATGATGACGTTCTGCATGAAATGGGGAACTGTGCGTGTGTTTGTGTACCAGTTGAGCATGGCCAACGCCGGTCCTGACACCAATGGGTCGCAATTCTTCATCCTGGCTACAAAAGCGCCGTGGCTGGATGGGAAACACGTGGTTTTTGGCAAAGTCCTGGACGGGATGGTGAGTAGTCCCACAGAAACATTTTATAAATCTCCACCCAAGGACATATCATTGTTTAAATTCAACATTTTGAAAATGTAAAAGAAAATTATGTTTTTCACCTTACTATTGTGTCCGTATGGTGCTTTTATGAACTACGACACACATCATAATTGAAACAAGCAGTCAGCATGATATACAATGATTTCTGCAGTCCACCAATGACAGCCCCTCCACACAGAAAACTTAAGGACCCCGATGACTTGTAGGCAACCTTGTAAAAGTAGCTCTTTCTTTTGGTAATCATTAGCTGGCTTTTAATTAAAATGTAGTGCCAAATGTAACCAAATTTTCAGTAAATTGAAAAAAGAAAATGCTTATTGATGTATGCTTGTGTCTACTAATGCGACAAGAGTTAGTTCACTGAGATGGCCAGCAGGAGGCAGCCTTCCCAGTCAGGAGGTGCAACCTAATGACTTAATTGAAGAGCGCAACTAGATTAATGGAGAGGAAGAGGAAAAGGAAAATGTAACAATGAACAGCAGAGTGGAAATGCTACAAAAAAGTCAATTGCCACTACAGTTATATGCTTTTCATAGCTGCCGCCATTGCTTCTCTGCTGTAGAGGAAGACAGAAGCTTGGGTGACATTTAAGTCATGCAATATGTAAATATCTTTATTCACTTAGTCTGTTTCCAACACACCTATTGCATTCACTTTCTATCGATATGCCGACTTTTCCACCTCCATCAAGCATGATATCTTTATTCCATTATTTCTGTATTTTTTTGTTTTAAATTTTTAAATTTTTGTATTTCCATTTCTTTCTTTTTTTTTGGGTGGGTTTTTTTTACACGCAAATCGAAACTGAGCATATAAGCAGCCTTATGGAAATCCACCTTGTGTGATGAAGGACTGCATTACACCATGCAGCGTATAGTAGACTAGTTTAAGAGTTGCTCTGCCTGCAGGCGAGGGGTAGAGTGGTGAGCAGAGACGTTTCAAGCTAAAGTGTTGCATTCATTGATCCGCGAAACCTAAATGAGGCAAAGGTGTAGACTTACATCCATGACATTTTAATGTATCCAACCCGCTCCTTTGTGTCTCCTCTGACAGTCTGTGGTTCACACCGTTGAGCTTCAGGACACCAACGACAGGAACCTGCCATATGCCGAGTGTGTGATCATCAACAGCGGCAGGATCCCTGTCAAAGAGCCCTTCGTGGTGGAGGTGGAGGGCTGGTAAACGTCACTGTTTTAACAGAAAAACTATGTGATTAACAAACGTATGTCCACTTTGCCAAATTCACGTGTTCATGTCATAAATTTTGCATGCTTACACACACGCTCGCAAATGGCGCAACTGTTTCGATACCATCAGAGCTGATACAAAAAAGGACGATTTTCAATACTTTAAGGTAATATAAACATACTTCTTTTGTATATGAAACAACACAAAAGGTACTTTTACAAGAACGAGAAGAAATTACATTTGATCAAAGCATAAACAAAAAATAAGAATCTGACTTTTTGGAATAACCTTTATTTTACCCAATTTAGAAGTCAGGTGAAGTGGCTTCAGGTCAATTTCCATGCAGATACGATGTTTTTAGTTTCTAACAGAACATAACATAAAGTAAAATCTAACAGCGTTCTGTAAAAAGAAGATTTTTTTTTTATCAGCTTTTTAGCAAAAGGGAACACAGGTTAACAAATGAACTATTCTGCGGTAAATTAAAGCATCCACTCCCTAAAGTTTGACTTTAACCAGGTTTAGAGACTAGACGGAGATGAACAAGTTAAAGCCAATTCTGAAAAGGGTGACCAGATAAGACTGGGTGACATCTGGAACAGGAGAGAGGCCTCCAGTACATTATATTCAACAAAATGTCAACAAAAGATATAACACTCGTTAATTCTGTACATACAATCAACCGCCATATCCATTGAATAAAATCTAAATAAACCACCTCACCAGCGCGCCCTGGATCCAATCTGTCTGTCTCTGCGGCCGCCTGCCTGCAGCGCCGCCGTGCACGGCTAAAGAAAACCACAGCAGCCATAATCATGTAGATGGACTGCATCTCCTTCTGCTCTCTCATTTACATGTCCCAAATCTTTCATGATGACTGGTCACCCTGTCAGCAAACACTGGCATGTCATACTCCTCTCTCTGCTAGGGGGAAAACCTCACAACTCGGTGCCATTTCTTAAGCTGGATTCATTTTTGACAATGAGGATTCGTACTGATACCTTATAAACAGTTTATGTGCTCAAAGGTGATTTTTTTTGTGATTGATTTGAGTCAATATTATGACATGTTTTAATTAAAAAGACCACCCGCATTTGAGCCTGCAACGCAGACACCAAAACAGGGAGATTTGAGGTTTTCAGCCACAGTGTATGTAGAGAGGAGTGGTGTCAGTTTGCGCTCATGTGTTCAGTATCGATCAGGTTCACTGTGGTTCATGCTTACACATTTTGTGGATGGCGCAAGTTAGCGTCCTGCTTAAAACTTAAACCGTGACTCAGACTTGAATTCTGTAATGGGAACCTGCACTTTGCAGAACTATGTAGCTCTTTGTTGATCTCTTATTGCCAAAATCTTTATTTATTTGCCAAATTATCTAGCATTTCTTATGCATCTGATCAAATGTCTTCATATCACAAACATATGCAAAAAAAAACCAACAAACTTGTAGCAAGTGCCATTCTAGCCCTGTATTATGTATGATTTTCATAATTGAAATTGAAGATTTTCCTCTTTTATGTTTTTGAGTTAAATGAGCTTTTCCTCCTGATGCACTTTGCATCATATCATGTTTGCAAAAACTAAACAGCACAACCTGCACAGGAGGAAAACGTTCTGTTGCTGTCCCCTGATCTTAAATGATATATTTTGTCTTAAGGCTCATTTATGCTCAACGTTAAATATGTTTACCGATCCGGAAGAAGCCTTGTGTCCGCACTCTGCGTTCATTTCATCCGTATTTCTGCACGTTATCAAAAAGCTTATAGATACGCACTAAACGGGGCAGAACCACTGGAAACCATGGGGGCAGTGTGGCTGTCACGATCCGATCTGTAGTTCTAGTGAGACATGAAGAAGAAACTGCAGAAATTGCGGAGCTTTTTGGTGAAAGCTCATGCGATTTGGTTAGAAACTTAAAAACATTTATAGGATGTTACGCCACCTGGACACAGGTATAAACAGATGCTTCAGAACAGCTGGGAGGAGACTCAGTTAGTAGGTAGCAAAGGAGAGGTAGAAGTCTGTGTTTTTGACTCTGCGCTGCCCCCTGGTGGATGTATGCCATCATAAAGGACAGGCGTACGTGGGCAGTGACGATAATATCGATGTATTCATTCATGTTCGTGAAAAGGAGCAAAAATGAGCCTTTAGAGGTCAGTTGTTGTTGCTGATCGTAATTGAACGGTGAACTTTTTCATTTTTTTATTTTTTTTGTTTGTTTTTTCGATGTTGTATTATTGACCAGAAACTCTTACGGTAGCATTATAAAGAAAACTTCTGACTGATGTTCCACAGTGCAGAATTTTAAACCTCCTTAACAAACATATCAGGGAGACTGCTTTCCTTTATTTATATAAAAAACAGAAAAGTGCCAACCGGTTTGTTTTCTACAATAAACAATATGCTGTGACAAAACAGTCCAACACACCGTTGACTTATTTTGTTGTCTCTGGTCTGTCTCTTGATTCTACCCGTTAGGTAAAAAAAGATAACATAAGCAAGGCATTTTTATGCGTTTTAGGTGTTCAGGTCACCAATCGATGTTAAATATTTAAAAAAAAATAATGAAAACTTAAGAATATAGATATATATGATGTGGATTTAACCCTTTTTTTCAGTGTATCAGAGAATAACCTCATTCCGCTTTATTTTTTCTACCACTCTAAAGCATTATTATCTACATACTGTATGAGGAGAATTTAAATTATTTTATTTGCAGTATGGTGTGTTCCCAAATGTCTGTTATTCTAGTTAGTTAACCCCGTGTTTCTTTTGTACCCTCTCAGATCTTTACACCCCTCAAAGGTGTGCCTGTGTTAGATGGATAAAAACATAAACACTATGTTCACACAGTGGGCCATGGCGGCCTGTGTCTGATTTTTCTGTTCTATATGACCCATATCTGTTTCATGACAGTGTAAACAGCACACATAACATGTAATCTTGTCTTTTCAAATCAAGCCAAGCAATGGAGTTCAATGTGAATTTTATGTCACTCTAGAACCCCATTTGTCAAAATCATGTGCAGGTGGAAGGGCTGGATGGGAGTCACTTGGCAGAAAATAAACTTTTCTGCCGAAACATCATCCTGCTTCCACTGCACAATAACGTAAATGAATCAGTAATCGCTCACATCTGTGGCGTCCACTTGTTTTGGCCACTTCTATGCAAAGCATGCCGCGTGTGACCTCCTGTAGTTCTTTTGCATATGCAGGTCACATAAGGGCTTTGAAAAGACCACATTGGAGTCTGATATTAGCCAAATTAGAAAAAACAAAACAAAACTATAAACAGGTACATAAAAATGAGATGTAGAAAAAAGCCCTGTATTGAGCGTTTTGGATTGCAGTATGAACGCAGCCCACGTGGTCACTTTCAGTCTCCTGTACTGATAAAATACTTAGCAGTTTTAGATTTCAACATGATTTCAATCAGGAGGGACAAATACGAAGAAGTTACAACTCTTCATTGAACAGAATGAACAGATAATTAAGTAGATGAGTAGAGTCTTTGGCGCTTGGATTCTACAGGGAGATCACTACAGGACCGCAACACGATGATAGGCTATGGCAGTGTGGAGCCGATCTGTTGGATAGAGTAGATCAGCCGATGAGAACAGCTGATCATGAAGAGAAGCACAACCCAAAACAGAGGCGATGTAGCAAAAATTTAACGTAATTTAATATGGTGTGCAATAAAATAGTCTTCGTGGCTGAACTTTCACTAGAGCTCCATTTCATAATTGCTTCATGGAGACACCTGTACTGTGTGAGCAGCTACAGCGTTATTTAAAAAAACTGATCACCGATCAGTTTGGACAAAACACAAAAGCAATAACACCTAATCCAGGTTTCTGAACATACTTTGCATTTACAACAAACTTGCACACAGATGATGATTAGTTTCCTGTAAATCAAACCATTTAGTAATTTAAACCCCAAACCCCCAGGGTTGTATTTCCTTGTGCTCTGGAGCTTTTACTGGTTGTCTCTCACATCACTCTTTTTCATTCAAGTTTCATTCATTCATTAAAACATTTTATAGCACTGCACCAGAGGTAATGTCTACTGGATGTGGCCGATGTATGCAGCATATTGGTAGAACATGTTCACCAGGTGGTTTGTAAATGTAACTGGTCACTGACCATTTTAATTTGTCATTTTTTATTTGTGGGAATTCCTAAGCAACTTTCTTGGTTTGTTCTGAAGGCAACTGGACTTAAACAAGAAGTCCAGTTGCCTTCAGAAGAAACACCAAGACTACCATGACCTGGATGACTGAGAATCTTCACAGACACCTAAGCAACTTTAGATATATAAATAACCAATCGTTGTAAATTAAAACAATTGTCTCAACTGGCTCAGAGGTCCATGTTACCATGTTATCTCATATATGATCAAAAACAGGATATGATAGAAATGGACAGAAAAACCAGCATACCAGTGCACGTATATTTAAAAATACCCACACAAAGGCTTTATACTAGTACCATTTTAGATGCTTAAATGAATTACTATTTAGGATATTGTTGCAAAATTAAATAGTGTATTTACTCAGCATCCGTGACCTACATCTCAGTGAGCTGTATAAATAGAGATTGTTTATGCTGGGAAGACACAATGGGCAAAATTGCGCAAAATTAAATGTGTCGGCTGAGGCTGAAGAAGAGAAACTTTCAAATATTTCACAGTTTGAATTATGATGGAGGCACGACTGCATCGTGCAACATGGAAGTTTTGAGGTCATTTACAGTTACACAGCTGCCGTGGAAACAATGTCAACACTGTTGTTCTTTGTCATGAATACGTCCTCTGT
Source organism: Mola mola (assembly GCA_001698575.1). Classification (NCBI taxonomy): domain Eukaryota; kingdom Metazoa; phylum Chordata; class Actinopteri; order Tetraodontiformes; family Molidae; genus Mola; species Mola mola. The sequence continues at coordinate 6,428,445 of KV751322.1, read as the reverse complement.
CCTTGTTTTGTCTCTCTCGTTTGAACCGGTTTTTGGGGTTGCAGGCAGCAGTTTGAGAAGCACTGGCGTTAAACTGTGTAATTATAGTCCGTAAAAGGTGAAGCTGCAGAGGAAGGCTGAGAGCTGACAGCCGATCTCTCAGCACTGACACAAAACTGCTGCTAATGAGAACTACAGCGGGTGATTTGTTTTCCTCTGTTCTACAACGCACACACACTCAAACGGATAAACAGATACACTCACGCCTTGGCGCACACACAAGGGAGGAAAACATCTCCAAAACACAAAGGTCAGAGCAGAGCAGAAATCTTTGGAGAAAGACAGGAAGTCGACATAAAACAGTGAAATATATCACTGTTGTCCACTCAAAACACTTGCTCCTCTGAAAAGTCTCTACAAATCACGGAATTAATCCTGATTTTCACTTCTGCCTCCTGTTTATGTCAAAACAGCTAAAGCAGCTCTAGAGGCTGGGAAGGGCATAAGAAACATTAGAAAGGCTATTTTATGGCTATTTTTGCCAATTTGAGGAGATTGTGACAATTTGATTTTGTTTTATTAATTGTTGGGCATTTAATTGTTAACATAGTTGGTGGGAAAACAGGAAATGCCACCTGGCCAATGAAACTCACAGACTTAACCTGCTTGTGAATAACCATTAACAATATTAAGTATGCCATAGTTTTGTGGAAGATCACAACAGTCTTGGCAGCATTGCATAAACAAGTTATGCACTAGTTACAGGCATACAGGCACATAAACCTGAAAATAATTGATTGGATGCTTAATATAGTGGACGCTGGATAAGTTTTCTTATAATAGAAAATAAACAATATAGCAAAAAAAAAAACTTAAATGAATAGCACAACAAGCATTATGCAGCGTGTGTAACGGCACCACTGCGACAAGCTTGGATGAGCTCCATTAGAGAGTGACAATATCTATTCAAAGGCCAAATGACACTGACAGAAACAAGTGCGAGAGCCATGGACATCATGAGGGAAATCTTTATTTTTAACATTTTATTTAGTTGTATATTCCTATCAGACATAAAATATATTTCAGTTTCACAAAAAAATGTGCAGGAACATAGTGAATGTCTCAGTTTTGACCCCAAAATGTCTTTAAAACAGAATTTTATTTTTTTCATTTACAAATGTGCATTGTTTGGCAGTTTGTAAAGTGCTTATCCTCCCTATCCCTACCTAAATTTGAGAATGAAAAGATAAGATAAATTATAGTTTTTGCATTTAAGCAACAGGAACTTACACAAATTTTAACTCAATCAACAATTTGTCCATTTTTTGGGGGGAGGCATCCAAATTAATTTCCAAATTCATTCACAAATTTACTGTTTCTTAAAATTCACAAAATCTCTATTATCAATTTTCTATTATAAAAAGGTTGAAGGCTATTTAGCATTAGCATATAAGAATGTAAAGTGTTAAGACGATCACTCGCTTTCTGAGAAACGCCATGTGATCCTCTTTACTGTTTGAAATGTTTCAGCTGACTATAATATTTTTATCTCTTGTTTCATTTTTGCCAGGTGACACGGATGCACGGATGGACAGACTGCCGCCTTTAACATCCACCACCTCTCCTCAGCACGCAGCGGAGAAACCACTTCTCTGTTTGTCAGATCATATAACGAAGACTGTCCGTGCCCAAAGAAGCCGCAGAGAGAAATAGAGAGTGATAGAGAGACACAGACGAAAAGAGAAGGAGAGGAGGAGGAGAGAGAGAGAAAGTGGTGGTAGGTTTTTAAATGGTCCAGAGGGATGCATGTCAAGGAGGAGGAGGAGGAAGAGGAGGGGAGGAAAAGGAGGCTCCCACAGTGAATGCTAGTTGTTATATTGGGGATCTGTTCGTGGATCAATGAAAAAAAGAAATAAAGAAAGAGGGAGAGGGAGAGAGACGCTATGTGGAAGGATGACAGGCCTCATTACCACCAAACCTCAGACAGTGATGCTTCTGTGTGTATGTTCACATATACAGTATGTGTGTGTTTTTCAGGGTGTGCACACTCTTACATGCATGCTGTGTGTGTGTGTGTGTGTGTGTGTGTGTGTGGTCCAGGGCCAGCAGAAGTCTATTTACATGTATGAGCCTGTGTGTTTGCAAAATTCTGAGTGTGTGTGTTCGCTCCCTGCAGGCCTTCGTAACAGAAGGATAATGGGACAGAGTTGTTTAAAGGTCAGCGTCAGACGTAGAGAGCAGCGCTGAGAACTACCAGCCAACCTGCACACAAGCACAAACTAAACTCACAACAACACAGCGAAAACACAACTGTGATACTGAAGGGTAATTCTGCTCTATTACCAACCAGCTGAGGAGCTGAAACGCTGGTATAACAATCGAAATGAGGAGCTGTGGATGCTGGGAAAACATCCTCCACCTATAGAGGGATTCACAGTCGTCAAAATATTTCACTCTGAACCACGAATGTCAAACTGCGTTCAGAGTCAGAGGAATCAACAAAGTCAGTCGGATCAGATAAAAACCAGCTCCAGTCGTTGCTAGAAAACCCCTAAAAACCAATTTATGTTTTGTTAAATTGCCTTTGTGGCCCTAAATATGCCTTGATGGAATTCTAAACCTTTGTCTCGTCTAGGTTGTGGGGATCTATGAATGTGCTATGTTAGCCCTGCACCTGAAGCAAGGGGGACCTTATTTGCGCTTTCATCTTTCAACCTTTAAACTCAGCTACTATACGTTGCACATTGTCAGTTTCAAACACTGGAGTAATTCAGGCATACATGTTGGAACCAGACACAGAATTCAAGGAAGACGATGAGGAGCTTTTACACGGTCGCCAGCAAGTTGATGCATCAGAATGATAAGTTTAGTTTCTCCAAGCCCCACACCTGTAAGTGATCATGATGGATTCCTTAGTTGTTCTACGTTGAATTCTTTGGTCTTGATTTGTGTCGTACTACATAAAAAATAAGGTCAAAAATGTTTTCATCGGATTTTGGCAAAGCTCCTCACACATCCAGACAAACAAGTTATACTCTGGCGACGCCAGCTGACCCAAAGGCTTACACGCCAAACAACCTTTCTACACAAGGTTGACATTTATTCTGTTTATGTACAATACAGCAGTGACATTTGGGTACGTTTAGACACAAAAACAATGGTTTAGAGGGCCCTGCCTTCTACTGCGCTTGGTTACTTTTACGCTTTTATATTTTGTTTTGTGCTATATCATCTGTTCAACTCAACTGAAACTAATGTGGGCAGCTTGACATCACTTTTACATTCCATCAGAAGGCTCTACTCTCTCTGTGGTGGCCTTGACAAAATGTTGATAACTGTTGAAACAGGACCTCTGAGGAACATGTCAGTACAAAATTGAATGATATTCCAGCTAATACAGTTGTATTTGTTGGAAAATTTTCGTCTACAACAACATGGAACAACACACAGAAAGACAAACCAGCATCAATTAGCCTCTAGTGGCTTAAACCTTGCCAAAGAAAGCCTACGGGGTTTTCGTGGAATTGTCTGGGATAAAAAAGATCTGTCCGATGAGGGTTCGTTTTTTTTTGTTTTCTTTTCAATTTATCCATGCAAATGTCTACAACAGCTACATGCTGGAACAAACTGCACTTTCACTGTTATCCAGAATGCCAGTGGCTAGCCGGAAGATCTCAGCCTGGACAGTTCCAGTACCGCTTGCCTCATGTGCACAAACTGAGCAAAATAACTCTCACATGTTTGTATTGGACGGTTTTCTCACTCTGCCTGCAAGGTTCAGAATCGATCCAAAAACTTAGGAAGGAACATTCTTCTCCTGTCAAAACAGCCTCCTGCAGCACTGTAGCTTTGCAAAGTATCTAAGGAGATTTGTCAAAGCGACATTATTTTAAGACCATTCAAGTTGTGAGAAAGGTTTAGGTGTTTCAGGTCTGAATGCTGATCATAGAAAAGCTACAAACAGTTTGTTTGTTTTCTGCAGCTTATCCGGGTCCGGTTCGTGGGAGCAGCAGTCTTAGCAGGGAGATCCAGACACTCCTCTCCCCAGCCACTTCCACCAACTCCACTGGGGGGACACCAAGACATTCCCAAGCCAGTCAAGAGATGTCCTGGGTCTGTCCTGGGGTCTCATCCTGGATGGGCATGGCTGAAACACCTCCCCAGGGAGACGTCCAGGAGGCATCCTGACCAGATGCACCAACCACCTCAACTGGCTACTCTCGACGCGGAGGAACAGCGGCTCTACTCTGAGCTCCTCGCCCAGCCACCCTGAGAAGGAAACTCCTTTCAGCCACTTGTATTTTTGATCACATTCTTTCGGTCACTACCTAGAGCTCATGACTGTAGGTGAGAGTAGGAACGTAGGTTGACCTGTAAATTGACAGCTTTCCCTTCTGACTCAGCTCTCTAAACTAACAAACTACTGTTTAAGTGTTTAAAGGCTTCTGAAAAGATTATTGAATGATACATTTTACTTGTGTCTGATTTTGTTTCTCTCACATCTTTGATGCAGCCTGTTTAGCAAGAGGACCGCCTTTGTTTTTCTATTTTTATTATGCTGTAGGCAAATTAACATTTCGCCACACAGCTACCTGTGATAGTACAATTTAAATGGGTCGAGCTGCAAGCGCACATTTAATATTCTTTTAAAACAGAAACTACGAATAAAACAACTGAAAACAATACCTCAACACTAGCACGTATCTTTCAATGGGTCAGTTTGTGTGCGTGTGTGTGTGTGTGTGTATTAAAAGAGAATTTTTCAACCTAAGCCCGATTATTAGCTTTTTTTGTGGATTCTAAAATTTCACAAAACACATCTTTTTTTTGGTAAAATTTGCTTCAGCGTGGCGGTCAGACACTAGGGCCGCTTATCTTGAGGTCATACCATGCAGTGGTGTTGAGTAAATCAAATGTCGGAAATAAAACCTGTTTTTCACCGCTACCTACGCTAGGTAACATTTTTTTCCTCAAAGTTTTCCAGTGTTTATAAATGACAAATGAATTTATGTAGATTTAAACACCAGACAAAAATTCAGAAAACAGTTGCCCTTCAGCAACGGGCCGCCTGTCTGGAGTGCACAATTATTGGAAGCGTTGAAAAGTTGGAAACATTCATGTTATACAATATCTTTAAAGTTAATGAGTCAAGTTTCAATTTTCAGTGTAGGTGCAGTATGTACTCCCTGTTAGACTATTACAACTCTTTGAGTGTGTTTGGTGGCTAAAAATGTGATCTATTACAGATTTTTTTGACTTGCCCAACGCTGTCGCATGTATTACGTTGTCAAGCCAAAGCATCCTAGGGAGCGACCTCCATATTACAGCAAATTTTATGAAAAAAAAAAAATGTATTGTAATAAAAATGTATTTTGTGAAATGTTCAAGCCTTGAAGACCAGGAAATAGGGCTTTCGAACGAAGGTTCTTGGTTCAAAGCTCCCTGGTGTGGTTGACAGGACCGGACTGATTGTTGCCATTAAACAGCTCTGAAAGATCTCCACTTTCTCCCCTCTCGTCCACCACATCAGCAACACAAGTCACCACACCGGACAGAGCCTTCCTCCTCTACAGCCTCTCCTTCTTTTCCTCCTCCTCCTCGCTGACTTGCAATTACAGAGAAGAATAATCATATTGACAGGGCTGACAGGTCGGGGCAGGAGAGCGGCAACATGAATAGTCACATGTGTCAAAGGCAGAGCGAGGAGGAGGAGGAGTGGACAGATATATCAGTGTGTCTTATTGTAGCTTTGATATTATGACAATGACACGCAGTCAATTCAAATTCTGAATCAGCAAGGCCACCAGGTCCAATAAATGACCAGGAATTAGTCTGCTGACATTTCTATAGAGACATACTGACATCTAACACACAGTGGAAGACTGAGACGCTACTGAATTACACATCGACATTCATAGAGATTCTGCACCGTGTTTATGTGATGGCCGTGCAAAGATACTCATTTATGGTTAGCAGCCAGGTGTCTTTGGAAAGAAGAGCGTGTTTGAAATCTTTGAGTCACCTCTGAGTTTTGTGTAGCTATTGGGAAACAACTAAAAAGCAGTCTGATTAACATTAAGCATGCAGATTAAACAGAATAGGGGAAATCAAGCCATGATCATACATCAGCAACACTCAGATCTTGCTACATGGACTATAATGACTCCTGGACCAACAGAGTACACCTGCATCTGGATCACTAGACTTCCCATACTCCTGGATTTATAGAATCCACAAACTCTGGGACTCATGGATGTTTTATATATTCTAAGTAAACTGTTATTATTATGTTGTGTTCTGTACAAATGACATCTATTACACATTTGTCCATCGTAGGAAGACGGTTCCCTCCTCTGTGGTTCTTCCTGAGGTTTCTTATTTTCCCTGTTTAGGGTTTTTTAAGTTTTTCCTCACCCGGCTCGAGGGTCTAAGGACAGAGGATGTCTCATCTGTACAGTTTGTCAAAGCCCAGTGAGATAATGTGTAAATTGTGATTTTGGGCTATACAAATAAAATTTGATTTGATTTGATTTATTTGAATCAATGATTATATCATACTGTGTGGGGTACATACTGTCTCACTGACTGATTACATTTGCTCGATGCATACATTTTTACATTTAAGTTACAGGCTTGTGTGAATTATGACTGTTTACCGTGGTTGATTGTGACTGGAATGGATGGAGATTTCAGACTGATCGTTGCCCATTGACGCTGGCATCTTTTAAAAATGATCCTGGCAGATTTGTACATGTAGTAACAGAAAAATGAGGAAAAATCAGGCTTTGTAATGGTCATTTGTTAAAGGCTTTAAGTCCTATTTTTCCCAGTCTTTCATGCTCTAAAATTTCACAAAATACACCTTTTATTTTTTAAAGTTACTTCAGCGTTGAGTTTGGTTGCTAGGGCCATTTAGCACAACAATGCTAACAACGTTGGGCAAATAAAACATTTCCCACTAACTACGCTCAGTTATCACTACAGGCGTAACGTGGAGTAGATACCTACAGTGAAACAAATGTGTTTAAACCTTAAATGTATTGTATAAAATTAATGTTTTTAGATTTCTGATGTTAAGAAAAAGCTAATTTGTGTAGTTTTGTTTTTTTTGCTCATGATCAGAGGGCAGTGACAATTAAGTTTTTTAGACTTTGTTCTTGCATTAACAAATTTGTCTTAATTCAATGTTATCATCTTACATTTGGGCAAAATACATCTATTGAATGTAAAGACGGATGAAATGAGAACTCTCCTAAAGTGAAGTCAAAGCATCTCCATCGCTCCCTGGTGTCAAACTAGTATAGGTTATAGACTCCTCCCCATGACAACAGGCAGGATCTGGGCAAAACTAAAAAATCAAAATACTCCAAGAAATCAATGAAATTTGATGATTTCAGTCATCTAAATCTGAATATTGTAAGATTCCATTCAGTCTTGTTTTAATTAGGTATTTGAAGCCATAAAAGCAGGATGTGTAGGATCATGTATTTTAACAGGTGGAAACATGGCAATGCTTATATCCATACTTTTTTTTAATCGTTTTGTACAGAGGGAGAAAGTGGAGACTCGTCGTTCATCTTTATTTACGCCAGGGGTTGATTACAGTAAAACACATTTCTGCTTAACAACATCCACTCAGCCACTAAAAGCTTATTTTGTACTCTCCCTTTCTTGAATAAATCCAAGCGTTAAATCCCTCTCTGTGTATGCAATTCACCAATT
>KV751322.1:6366975-6420734 GCA_001698575.1 Mola mola | reverse complement strand
CACACAAATTAAAAGCCATTTTCCCGCCACTGTTTGTGTTTTAACTACATGTGTTGTACCATTAAAAGCTCATTTTCTGCACGCCTCTCTCCCATCTTTATGCATTGCGGCGCTTGAAGCCTAATTTTTCTACTTTCTCTGCGCCTCCTTCCCTCTCGGGCTCCATCAGTCCGGAGGAGCCGTGTGGGGAAATCGTTAGTGCTCCTTCTCTTTAAATTGGGGAGGTGGACGGCAGGTGAACATCGCATTGATCGTCCTCTCAAGGCCTCTTTCTCTGCTCTCCCCTTCATCCTTCTTCCTCACACCCCTCACCGCCAATTGTCTGCCCTTTACTACCCCGTCCCTCCCTCCTCACATCAGCACCAATTGCAAGCCCCCCCATCTCTTCCTTTTTCTTTTCTTCAGATACTAGCGGAGCTCACATTTTACAAGCGAGAGTGGAGGGGCTGCTGTCTATCCGTCTAACAACCACCATCATGGGGCGGAAAACAGAGATGTGGGGGTGCCTGTTGGGGGGGAGGGGTTCGAGGAGCTGAGGCAGCAGGGGGTTATGGGACAGGGATGGTGGGTGGCGTGGGGGGTGGTGTCGGAGTAAACATAGTGATGATTTCCCCTGAGTTTCCTTCATCCGGACCGATGAGAAGGGAGAGAGACGGAGAGAGAAAAGGGGGGAGAAAGAAAGAGAGAGCAGCTGCTGTCCTGTCACCGCCAGCAACCTTAACCGTGGTGACACCTCCTCCTCGTCCTCACGCAGAGGGAGAAGAGAGAGAGGGATGCTCCGAGAAAATCGAAATGCTGACACACACACGCACACACAGCAAACAACCTCAACGGGCCCCTCGGACACCTCTCATCGTCCAATTAAAGTCCTAAATGAGGGGAGAGGAGAGAGGTTCCTGTTTTAGTCATTATTTTTCCAGAATTACCTATCTGTTTCATTTTTTCCAGATAGTTTTTGTCTCGGCTCTGGTTGTGTAAAATGTCCTTTCATTTATCAATTTGGTTAGGAGTTTTAAAATCTTCTTTTAAACTACACGGAGGCAGCCACACCGGCATCTCATGTCATCCTCATAAAGACCGCAGACACACTGAATATTAGACATATTCAGATCCAGACTTGAAGATGACTCTTAAAAATAATAATTATGATAAAAATCACCAAAATTATAACAATGATTCCTGTGGGGAAATAAACCTGACATCATAGCAATTTGTTCAACAGTCCTCAAGATATGTGAGTAAAAAGGAAAAGTTTCAATGTCCTGTCAGAGGATCATCAGCAGGCTTTTGTGGGATTCATTCTTGACTCTTGAGCATGAAAATCTATTGCTTCAGCTGATAGTTGAGATGACATATTTCATTCAGGACCACAGCGGTGGTTGATTGAAGGATCGAACAGCCTCCTCATCCTCAGAAACATAATGTGATAGTTAATCAGAGGAAAAAATGATTCATGTGATTAGTTTTTGTTTAAAGAAGACAGAAACAGAGTTTGTTTAGTTACCAGACAAACAGCAGCAATATATATTTTTTTTTACCTTCAGTAGTTGTAGAAGTATAATTGTATGTATAAAACGTTTGTTTGCGTAATCGCACAATTTTGCTGCTTCACTTACTTTCTTTCGTACCTACTTACTGCAAAAGCAAATTTCCAGGCCGAAACATTTTAAGACCCAAACTGACAAAGCCTTGATGACTCTACATGACATCATCTAGACTTGACAAAGCTGCTCCAGAGCCAAAGAAGAACTACTCTAACTTTTGAAACTGATTTTTGGCGTAAAATCGTGGAGTGCTCCTTTAATGACAGCAGTAAAAGTAAAGATACATTTTGTATAGCGTAAGCCCCGCCCTCACAGTTAAATAATATTAGAATAAAAAGACATACAGTACTTGTCACATCAGTAAAAATTACAATAATCATAGCATTGGTTGTTCTGTCTGTACAGTAGAAGTCAAAGAAGTATTCGTAGTAACGTTGAAGTAACAGTACTTGTGTTAACTATTGTAAGTAATCACATCACCAGTTGCTGTAGCAGAATTTTTAGAATGATTTTCTTTTCTTTTCGCTATGCTCTCTTCATTCTCTATCTCCTTCTCATCTGTCTGTTTTCTCCCCCTCTCCCTACCTCTCTCTCCTTCTTCTCTCCCTCTGAAACTAATTAGCAGAGAAGGCCAGAGCTGAGGGAGGAGCAAAGGAGGGAGACACGAAGAACGCGAGGAGGAGGTGATGTGGAGGGGGAGAAAAAAAAAAAGGGATCTAAAAGTGGAGGAAGATCCATATTGGATGTTTGCAGCCTGGTTAACCCCGAGCTGCAAACAGACGCTGCAGAGAACACAAACATTTGTTGTTTCCTTCTGAAGACTCGCTGGTCAAGAGGTAAACTTCAAGATGAAGCTGCTCGACCATCGAGCGTCCATGGAAAAGTTGCATTTAATTGTATTTTTGCAATGCTTAATATGTATGCCTGTCTAGTTTCTACAACTTTTGTATGCTGTTTAACTCAGTCTTTTTTTATTCTGCACTTAAAATCCGTTCACAGTTTTTTAAATCACACAGACTTCTTCATTCTAATCTGGTTTGAAGTAACAATTTCACAAGGATGATAATCCCACGAGCTTCTTCTTCTTGGCCTCCATCGGTTTAGTGACGCTTCCCTGTCCGCTTGCTCTCGCTGGCAATTGTGGTGGGTATTCCATCGGAGGAAACATTTGAATTTTATGATTTGAAATCGGGGAGGCTGCGATTCTAATGGGAGCAGTGAAACCATATTGACACCACACACTTGAGGATTATTTGGATAAATAGTTGGTTGTGACAAGCCGTGGATCAAATGAAGTATCAGACCACAAATGTGTCACCATTTCAATTTAGCTCACTAGTTTTATGGCACTAACTAACCACAGTAGCATTGATTTTAGGTTTTGACCTGAGAGTGGAGCTAAATGAAAAATTGGAGATACTGTTCAGAGGGAATGGATGTTTGATACAAGTTTCACAGCAAAAACAGGCTTCAACTGAAAGCTCTATCTGACGCACCAATTGAAACGCACGTTTCAATTGGCGTCTGTGCAATGAAAAACAAGTGTCTCCACCTCTGACAATTTTGACTTTTTACGTTGGATAGAATGTCCACATTCTCTCCAAGCAGTTGTCAGCACTGGGTATCTAACTGACCAATAGAAAGGTGCACTTTGTAAAATAGTTTATGAGAAAAACAGTCTCTTAAAGTTTCCATTTCTGTTTTATGCTCCTGAAAAAAAAAAAAAAAAAACACATTTTGGAGGCGATCGTTTGTCATTGGAGAGCAACTTGGACTTCTCTGCTGCGACTACTTTTGTAAATTGCGGAGCAAAATGCCACAACAATCAATTCATTTTTTGTTTAAATTGCTGCCAATTTCGAGTGGAGATCTGATTGATCTTCAACCTGACACCTTGGTACCTAAAACATTTTCACCTTCCACCTAAACTGTTGAGGACTGGACCTCCGCCGTCCAGTGCCCCCAGCTGTGGAACTGCCTCTTCTCAAGACTCACTTTTATATTTTTTTTAACAGTTGGAATTTGTTGTAATATTTTTTTTTATTGCTGCTCTCGTTTTTATTACCTGCACTGTCTGCAAAGCACTTTGTATTTAACAAGTGTTCCATGAATAAAATGATCATTATCATTAATGAAGAGAATAAACCTGACGACTAACACGGGACTTCATGTCTCTGTGCTTCCTCTTTGTCAGTAAACGGCGGATGAGCTGCACTGTGTGACGCTGCTGTCCGTAACCTGATGCGAAATGCCAAACATGAGAGAAAAATGTCTATTTGTCTCTCATGTTTGTCCATTTCATCTTCGCGGAGGCTTATAAACCTCAATACGTATCTGTTGGAACCCTGATCACTTTGTAATGCCTCATAGTTTTGTATTTGCTTACGTTCACAGTGAGAAAAACACAGGAAGTGTCCTTTAATATTGTGGCATTTGTAGATTTGTTTGCGATTGAAATCTTCATGCTGTCTTGCCTGTTTGTATCAGAGATGACCCACGCTTGTTAAAAGTGAAACCACCTACTGAGAGGGAGGAGGGTTTTTTTAAATGATGGAGCTCTCTCTCTCTCTCTCTCTCTCTCTCACAGTGGGATGGATGGATTTTTCATCCTCCTCCATCTCTCTTATTGTCTTCACACACCAGTAGGATGAGATGCTCCACTGAATGGCCTTAACACCCTGTGGACATGAGAGTGTGTGTGTCTTTAGACTAGGGGGTCTGAAGATCAAACCTCATATACACACACACTTAAATTTACTTCCTTTATTGGCATGATTGTTAAACACAAACAGAATATTGTGGAGATAACACGCACACACACACACAATGATAAATGCGGCGCTGGCAGAAGATCAATGCCGCCAAACTTTAGTTGAGCAAACAGTGATCCATAAAGAGGGCAAACACTTGTTTTTCTATCCCCCTGTCTCCCTGTGTCTCTGTCTTTCAATCGCTTTTCTTTTGAACGCTCACTTTTTTACTTCTGAGTGCTAATTGTTTAAAGAAATCTTTCTATTCCTCCATCTTCTTTTTCATGAATCTTTATCTTCCACTGTGTCATTCTCTCTCTCTTTTTTTTGACTGATGTCTTCTGTCTTTTGGTAATGGGTTAACCCTAATCCTCTCCTCTGTCACTTCATCGCCTTTATTTCTCTTTAAATTCCAGCCATTTTTTCTTCTGATTTTAATTCTCCTCTAATGCTTACATCTGTTGTGGTGTCTGCCATCCATCCATCCATCCCTCCCTTTTGTTCTTCCAACTCCCTCTCACTCCATTTTCTGCTTTGATGACTCTGTCTGCCCTCGGAGGTGAAACAGAAGCGATGGAGCTTCAAAGGAGACCTGTTTGTCTTCTCCTCCCTTCCTCTACAAGTAAATGAATCTCTTGTTCTTCCTTTTCATCTTCTTGTCTTCATTCTCCTCCATTACGTCTCCTGTTCTCTCCATCTCGCCATCTACCCTTCCTGCTTTTAATCTTCCTCCTCTATTTTCCTCATCCCATCTTCTTCACCTACATCCTCCATCAATCCACTTGTCCATTCTCCTCGCTCCACCTTGGACCTCCTCTCTTTCTCTCCCACTAAAGTCTAACCTCCTCCTTTTTTCTTCCGTACCGCCCCTTATCCTCACCTCCTTGGTTGTTTTTGTAGTTTCCCCTCTTTCCACCTCCGCCTCTCACTGTTTCCCATTTTCATTTATTTAGTACTATCTTCCTTCCTTCCTTCCTTCTTCCTTCCTTTTCCTCTCTCTCTCCGTCTCTCTCTCTTGTTTCTCCTCATGCACCATACATCCTCCCCTGCCATCCTTTTAGCTCCTGCTTCCACATTCATTCTTCTTTTTTTGCCTCTCACCAGTCTTCTATTCATTTCCTTATTTTCCTCTCCTTTTCCTCTCATAATTTCCTCCCTTCCTTGGCTTCTCTTTCACCTCCCTCCTTCCTCCTCCTCCTCCTCCTCCTCCTCCTCCTCCTCCTCCTCCCCCCCAGTCCGTCAGATATTGTTTAAAAAGCAGAGCTGCAGTTTGATGGTTAAAACACTGGCAAATCGATACCTTCACACATGACAGAACCCCGGCGGACGACAGGACGCGGGGCGAGCGAGGCAGGGATGCAGAGAGAGAAGCAGTGAGGGAGACGGAGGGAAAAAAAATAACAAGCTGACAACAAGGAGGCCCTTATTTCCACAAGCTCAGATGGATGGATAGGAGCGGATGAATGTGTGTTTGTGTTTCTTTAATCCTCCTTCCTCCTGTCCTCCCTCTCCTCTCAGTCTATTACTTCTTATCTCTCTCTCTCTCTCTCTCTCCATTTCCCTCGTGTCGCTTTCTTCCTATCTGTCTTTATGGTGTTCTTCCTTTTTTGACTTCACCCCTTCGTCTCTCTTTAACGTTCATCTCATCTCCATCACTCGTTCTGTCCTGACAGCCAGCGCTTAGGTGTCAAATTTTTGGCCAGCTCATGGTAATTTTAGGGCTGATGCTCCTTTTTTTGTTTTTTCTAGACTCGTATTTAAAAAGAACTTTAAAAAAAACCCCAACATTTAGTAATTTAAAAAAAATAACAAAGAATTATTTTCACAATATTTTAATTTATATTTAATCTTTTTTGCCAACTTCTTACATGTAAAATCGAGAATTTAAAAATATTATTAGAGAACACAGTGAGTACCTTTATTTAGATTTTGTCAATTCATCACATTACCATAAACTTTAAGTCCTATGAGTATCCTAGTAGAATTAACCCTGGATTGGGCTACTTATCACTGAACGTCTTCTAAATTGGTTGAGCTCCAAACAAAAAAGAAACAGCTCTGGCTTAATGGAAACCTGAGCCAAGCCACATTTAGCTCTGAAAATGGTTCAGAAACTCGTCAGCAAGCATGTAGCTCTGATTTGGAAGGTGGAAAGTTTGATCTGGTCCCAATAGGTCTAATTGCAGTACACTGGACTACATTACACACCTGCCTCTGTACATGAAACAGCGCATTACACCACCCATAGCAGACCCGCAGTTTCCAAATCACTTTAATCTTGCTATTTAATAAGACTGTAAAACATCTGTTATGAAGTGTTGTCTATAAAAGGCTGATCGTAAACTCTTCAAACTTTGCTAAAGTCCGTTTATGGTAAAACTACAGTAACTATAGTAACTGCTAAGCACGTGTCCTGTTTGCCTTAAAATTTTCATGGAAGAGACGAGTTGCGGTAAGTTTGAATCATGAAAAAGCTACCCCCAACATTGACTCTGCTTGGACAATGGCAAAGTTTTAAAAAGAAAAATATTAAAGTGGGTTTGTAACCTCTGGGAATCAAGCATGAGAACCAAAAGAAGCAACTGCACTCCCCCACCCTTCCCTGTTTCTGCTCCATAGCTCCGCCGTGCCTTTAAAACAGTCACGGAACCCTGGGTCTGCGGAAAGTCAGTTTGATAAGTCAGTCTTCCTTGTTTTGGGCACTTTGCGGGGGGAGCAACTTCTCCTGCTGGGTTATGTGTCATTTTAGCGGCCTTTCATCATCTATGGGGATGTGCATGTGCATCTACCTGTGTAGAACAGTCAATAGGAACACTCTCTCTCTGAAATTATTCATAATCAGCTAAAAAGTACAGTCATGGGTAGATTTTAGTAAAGCCTGAATACTGAGCCCGGAGGAGGTTATCTTTCTGCAGGGTTATTATTGAATTTTAGTGCAATGAAGCCAAAAATAAATTACATAATCTGGCTTTAATGGCAAATAACAAATAATTCTGTAGTTCCAATTTGTTCAATTCCTGGTTCATGGGTCCAAGACAGTTGACTAGAGGACTAAAGACTAAAAGCAGGATACAAAAGATATAAAGATAACTATAGTGGTGATAGGGACAAAGAAGGAGGAGAAAGGGAAGAGAAAAAGGAATGACGCTGCAAATGAGAATGAAGGAGCAAATTGAGAAAGTAGAGAAGACGCCATAGAGGAGGAGACGTCGAGATGTATAATAGAAAAAGAGACCAGAGCTGATTAACCCTTTCTCCAGCCATTTGACAAATGAACAAAATCAACTGGAGCCACACAGCATCTATCACTGCTGATACACACTCACTGGGGGTCCCAGAAATAACTAGTTTCAGCTAATAAACCCAACTAGCATGCCAGGACACATTACTCTGTCATAGGCCACACACACACACATCCATCTTGTGTATATAGAGGGAGGTAGGGGGGGCTGATCGAGCTTCACTACACAGACAGGGTGGCGGGGACATTTGTTAAGGATGTGGTCCATTCAATAGCAGTCATAGAACACCGCCGTCACTTTAAAGTCTCATCCATCTCCACCGCTCAGCCTTAATTTTTCAAAAAAATAAAGCCTTTGTGAGGAAATATGACTTCCTGTTTTTATCGTTTCATCATTTGTAAAAACAGCTTGCCAGCAGCCGGCTGACTGGATGTTTCCCGGTATAAATCATAAGCGACCATGAGGCGTCACTAACCCGCCACATGTGCTGCCGGCGCAGAGCGGGTCTGTGGAGCGCAGAGGAGGCCGACCGCAGGTCAGAACTGGATCTGGAAATCAAATCCATCCTGCTTGTTAGCTGAAGGCAACTTCGCTGACCCCAAATTTCTCCTAAGGGTTTACAGTGTGCGTCTGAGTGTCAAATGTCACCACCAAACGTATCACAGATTGGCCGCATATCTTATAGCCCGGTAGAAACCATCATGAAAAGATTGATATTATGCCAGCAAGGGTTTCATTTTTATGATGTTTTCCTCATAATGTTAGATAGTTTCTGACTTACGTACATTTAGCATCTCAATACATGTTTATCTTAGGAATTGAAAGAAGCTAAACTGATAAAAGTGTTTTTCGTATGTGTACGTGTATGTGTATGTATCACACGATATATTGCTGCCAATCTTCCACCAGTCACAGTGGGGGTGTGGTATGGTGCCGTACCAAGAGCTCTCAGCAATGAGTAAACAAATAGCAGCGAAGACTGCAAGCAAGCAAACAGGAAATGATAAATGACATTTATCATTTAATATGTGTCTGACCTGCAAAGGTACAACAAGAAATGAATTTTGATTGATCGGACAGGAAATGTTCTTGTTCACGTGAAAATTCTGTAGGAGAACTTTAAGGATCAACTCATAAGGGAGCATGTTAGACTTGACATATTTGAGGTTAATTTGGCCCATTGCAGTTAAATCTATAGCAGTATTTGCACCCAGGTATTCATAGCTAACGATGCTGATGGCACCCGAGAAGGGTTACCTGATGTAACTGCTCATTGTACATTGTGTTTCATGTTTCATCTGCTCATTGTGTTTGTCTAATACAGGCAGATTCGCACCCAGGTATCCATAACCAACAATGGTATTTGCACATGGGGAATAGCCAATGTCAATCGTTTCACTTGGGGGTTTATATCATAATCTTAATATAACGTAATTTAACCTAACCATAACTTCTACACCAACCATGAACATAAAATGACAGCAACCGAAAAATGCATAAACACAAGTAAATAACTCTTTCTTGCCCTCTATCTTAAACACTATTGCACCTACAGTTGTACAATGTGTATTTACTGTATATTGGGTGTAAATAGCATATTTGCTGCACTCTGACCACTTTCAGCCAGGTGCAAATAGATGCTCCATTAAGCTTGTTTTTATGTACATAACATCATTCTGTAAAATTGCCTAACCAGGAGAGATACTATCTACAGAAATACAGAGCACATATTAGACCGCTATTTCCCACATCAGGTGCCTTTTATCGCTCAAGAAGCTGGAAGCTACGTTAATGGCCTGTGGGTGCTGTTGGTTGTCCCGGTCCAGGTCTCTGTGGCTGAAGTTTATCCATTCGTCCTTTCTTTTCCCTAAAGAAAAGGACAAAATGTTTCCACAGATGTTGATACATTTCAGAACAGAAGATTTACGGCTATCATTCACATCAATGTACTTGGACACATTACACGAATATTATTTTATGACAAACTGAATGTGATTATTGACTAATTAATTACCCCACAAATTGTTCAGTCAGTAACATGGTTTTTGAGGCTGAAGATGGTGAAACAGATGATGCGTTTGGGTGTTTGCTGCCATCCGGAACCTGACAATCACTCCTACATAAAACGTCCTGCAGGTTCACTGCGGTTCACAGGGTTTTGTTGGTTTTTCTGTTGGTTTGTGCAACGAGCTCTCGGACACATCCATCACTGCTCACAGCCGCAGCGTGACTAACGTTAGCAATCTGCGGCTAACACGCACTCGCACCACAAGGTCAATTAGCTTGACCCGGCTAATTACATAGCCAGTCACCTGACACACAGTCACGCACTTGAAGATGTAGTGCCTAACGTCCATACACGCTCACACAAAGACATGCACGCTGGGACACACACACACACACACACACACACACCATTAGCAGTGTGTGTGTTGGTCCAAATGAAGACCAATGGCCAGGTAGCTTTAATCTTCTGCTTCAAATGAGGAAACACGGGGAAATAAAACAGAACAAAATGATGATACAAGTCTCTTTGCTCCGGAGTGTGTTTGCTATTCCGAAGAACGAAACACTCCGCTGACATTCAGTTGTGTTACTGATATTTACAGACCTGGTGGGCGAGGTTATGATAATTAGTGCAATAAAATTACTAACTCCTCTGGATTCTGTTTTAAGTTACTTTGTTGATCTCAGTCTTGTTTGCATGCCAGAGCAGCAAGGGAAGAATATTATTAGCAGGTGAGCAGCAGTTTCTAATCCGAGGCCTCATCAAATGAAAGACATGCTCCGACCATTGATTAAACCCTAACAAAATACTTTCAGAAAACTATATTCAGAGATGCCATTTTTGTTTTCTTTGTCTTCTTTCCTGAAGAAAACATGGTCTTAAAATTACATCCCTGACTGTGTTACCTTATCCCTGCCCCATCTCTGCCCCTCGCCCGCAGATTACACTACCCGCTCTGTCCTCTTCTGACTCTTAACTAGTCTACTATACTCTGCACAATGACAGGCTCTAACCCAGAAAGAAGAGGAGGAGCTACTCATACAAGTTGATGCATCACAATGGCAAGTTTAGTTCTTACAACGTTAAGCCCCACCCCCACAGGTGGACAGCACTGGTTTATTAGGTTTCTACATCAGAAGAGGAGGAAAGCAGATATCCTCCATTAAAAAAAAAGGGAAAAAAATGTTACTGAGGTCAAAAACGTGATTTAATCAGAGATGGTATTATTTTTTTTTATCATAAGTATAGGCACAGCTTCTGAATAATCATCACCATAAATAGAAATTGATTACAATTAGAAGAAATGTAACAATTACAAAAAGGCATGTCTATACATGTAGGATGCTATAAGTGACCTAAAAACTTTAAACTGGTTTCTGAATTTGATGTGGAGCCCATGTCTAAAAACTTTTCTCCATCCACTCCACCCTGCCTGCACTCCATTCTTCACCTCTTTACCACACTCCCTGTTGCTCTGAACAGCTGACCCCAAGAACTTAAACTCATGGACCTTTTCCACCTCTACTCTCTGTAACAACACTGTTCCACAGGCCTCCCTTTCATTCACACACCTATTCTGTCTCGGTGCGACTGACTTTATGACTTTCCCAAATTTTCATTGTGTGGCTCATCAGCTTTATCCCTCTGTAGCTGCTAAAACTCTGCACATCACCCTTTTTCTTAAACATCGGAACACTTTTTTTCCATTCTTCAGTCATCTTTTCACTGTCCAAGATCATGTCGAACAGTTTCGTCAAAAACCCCACCGCCCTCTCTCCCAGACTCCTCCATTCCTCAACCGTTATGTAACTAGGGTCGACTATTCAGCAGGTGAAGATGGACTAATAATGATGGAGATGGGAAAACTTAAAGCTTTTGTTGTGTTTTCCATCTGAGACACGGTGAACAGGAGCTTTGAATTGCTTCTCTGCAGAAAACTAAACTTGAAATGTATTTTCTTATCACCGCACCTGGATTCACACAGTGGGGGATCTGACGGTGACCCCGCTCTGTTCGGTTTGTGTACGAGGTCGCCTTCAAGGACCCATTCGGCCGAGGAAATGAGAAAGCATCTGAACTGGAAAAACTCATCTGCTGAGGAGGATAATGTGATGAAGACATCAGAACTGTTCTCTGTTACTGTGTTAATGTGAAATGTGTTTGTTGTGTCGTCTGTGCTCTGCTTTTCTACTGGCCACAGCACTGAGTGACAATTTGCTTAACTGGAAGAAGGACGACAACCTCAAACTTTGACATGACTCACTTCCCCTGAATACTGATTTACAGTAGCTCCCTGTAATGCAAAGTAAGATAGTAAAGTAAAGATAAAAGCCTAAAAGGTACGTGCTGTGAAAATGTAATTTTCCTGATTTCTACATTTTTTTTTGCATATTTGTCACACTTAAATGTTTCAGATATTTTTTAATATTAGACAAAGATAAGCCAAGTAAATACAAAATGCAGTTTTTAAAGGAAGATTTCTTTTATTAATGGAAAAACGCTATTCAAACCTACCTGGACTCATGTGAAAAAGTCATCCCCCCCTTGTTAAATCATGAAGTGGTTAACCAAATTTTTGGGGAAAGCTGAGTTCAATTTCATCAGCATCACCCAGGCTTGATTACTGCCGGACCTGCTGAATCAACAAATCACTTGAATAGAAGCTGTCTGACAAAGTGAAGTCGGCTGCAATATGTCAAAAAGCAAGACATCATTCCACGTTCTAAAGAAATTCCAGATCAGATGACAAACAAAGTCATTGACATCTGTCAATCTGGAAAGGGTTACAAAGCCATCTCTAAGGCTTTGGGACTCCAACGAACCACGGTGAGAGCCATTATCCACAAATGGAGAAAACTTGGAACAGTGGTGGACCTTCCAAGGAGCAGCCGGCCTACCAAAAGTACTCCAAGAGAGCATCAACGACTCATCCAGGAGGTCACAAAAGATCCCAGAACAACATTTCATAAAGCACTTTATAAAAAGAACATCACAGCAACAATTATGGTGATGGTAGTGATGGTGATGGTCTGGGGCTGCGTTGCTGTTTCGGGACCTGGAGAATGGAACCGTGAAATCTGCTCTCTACTAGAAAATCCTGCAGGAGAATGTCCGGACATCAGCAGGACAAAGATCCGAAACACACCAGGAAGTCCACCTCTGAATGGCTTAATCAAAACAAAATGAAGGTTTTGTGCTGTGGCATGACCTTAAACAGGTCTGTCATGCACAGAACCCACTAATGTGGCTGAATTCAAACAATTCGGCAAAGAAGAGTGGGCCAAAATTCCTCCACAGCGATGTGAAAGACCCAAAACGCCTGTTTGCCGTTGTTGCAGCCGCGGGTCACACAACTAGTTATTAAGTTTATGGGGCAATTACTTTTTCACGTATGGCCAGGTAGGTTTGGAAAGCTTTTTTTTCCCTTAATAAATGAAGTCATCCTTTAAAAACTGCATTTTGAATTCACTCGGCTTATCTTTGTCTACCGTTAAAATTTGTTTGCTGATCGGAAACATTAAAGAGTGACAAATATGCGGAACGATTTGAAATCAGGAAGGGGGCAAACACTTTTTCACAGCATGTAAGTCCCAAATCCCAAAATACTGTTATACATTTTGATCCAAAATATTCAGAAAAGCCTTTTGCTGTGACGTAAATACACACACGCATGTGCACTTTTACCACAAAGTGAGCTAACCCAGAGAAAGAGGAAGGGAATTATTTCTCTTTATTAAGTGAGCTGCTTTACTGTGGGACAACAAACAAGGTGCAACTGCTACAACTGTGTGCTCGTGTGTGTGTGTGTGTGTGTGTGTGTGTGTGTGTGTGTGTGTGTATGTGAGTGTGTCTGTACAGCCATGTCACTCTGAGTAATTAGTCTGTGGGCTGAGTAGAGACCAATATGCTGTTTTAAAAGCAGCCGAAACTCCTGAGACTCTCTCTCACACACACACATACACACACACACACGCGCACAGCTCAGCCAGTCAACAGGTGTGTCAAACAGGGAGATGCAGACACATTGCAGGCGAGAAAAATGGGGAGGAATTAATTAGCGAGTCACAGGAGTGAACATTTCATGATTAAAATTTGGTGAAATCTTCCAAAGTACCTTAAAGGAGAACTCTGGTATTTTCACCCTAAGCCTGATTAGCTCAACATGGCTGCCCAATGCAAAGGCACAGGGCAAGTCAAAGAAATCCCACCAACTGTATTTTTGACACAAAACTCTAAAGACGCTCTATGAAATAAGTGTTTTTCTGCAGTCTCTGTTTGGAAGTTTGACCAAGAGGTCACGGGGTCTTGGCGTGCAGCTGTACATCACTGCAGCAGGTTAACAGGTTGACGGCACTCGTTGACAACATGCAGTCTCCACTCTTGTCATTATTTGCTCAACTGTTTGAGGTCACTTGCTGTGTGTGCACCGAAAGCAACACTGTACCATCTAAATAGAGTTACCTATGTTATTCATATTCCTATTATATTGTGAAGAACTTCATCGTGTCCTTTTTTTGTGTGAGGAATTTTGGTCTTCTGTGTTTTTTGTGTGTGTTGAACAAAGAGCTGTTGGTTTCAGTGACCCCGAATATCAATACTGGCCGAACGTGTGGCTACAGCTTCCGATCAATGAGCACACACTTCTTCTTTGTACTCTTGTTCTCTCTGGGAGGAAACAGTCCTTTTATACAGAGTCGGCCTTTCTCTTCATTTTGTTTTTCATCCTTTTCCTCTTTCTCTCCATCCTCTGACAAAGCAAGAGCAGCAAAAATAAAACAGTCTAGGTAAAGGGATAAAAAGACCAGAGAGAAATGAGATGAGCAAAAGGTAGGTACGGAGCAATAAAAGGTGAGAATAAGAAGAAAATGAAACTGCGCAGATTAAGTGGAGAGAACAAGAAAGACACACACACACACACACACACACACACACGTGACACGGCCCTGCAAAACCGGGTGAAACTGTGATGGATTTCAGTTATTAGCCAATCAGAAAGATGGATGGCGCTGTGCTCCGTCCAATCAACATCATCATCCAGATCCAGTTAGCAGATAGCGTCTCACTGCTAATCAACTTATTAAAGTTCCTGATAATATCACCGCAGAATAATCATACACACACACACACACACACACACACACACACACACACACACACACACACACAAACACACACACACTGAGGGGTCGGGAGTCGATAAAATCACTTGAGGCAAAGCCAAGCGCAGAGGTAAGTAATGACACTGGAGGTCATTAATATTATTTAACACCTGCAGGCACAAACACTAATGAAGAAGAAAAACTGGGCTGTCCGCTTCCTACTGCCTTGTCCTCTGCTGGAGAGGGAGTCTGTGTGCGTTTCACATTTTCAGTTTGCTCTCTTTTTTTCGTATGCAAGTGTGTCTCGGATTTTTTTCACAGTTCAGGTCTGTTACAGTTGCAGACACTGAGGACATTGTGTTTTATGTCTGTTTCAATGGAGAGAAGTAGCTTTTTGCTGTTTTTTTGCCGTTATGTTGGCATCAGTATTGTGGAGCCGAACCTGGGCGAAATGTTTTGTTGTTTTAGAAAAAAATTGTGACTAAAAAAGTACAATATTAAACTGTACATTTAATTTTCTATTTTGAACTTTAAAAAGACAAAATCTAACAAAAATAAGTCAATGTAAACTTTTTTTCAGTTTCAATAAAATTTTGATTCAAAGTTAAAAAAACATTTAATAAATTGTTAATTTTCATTTTTTCGCTTTTTAATATATATTTATATTTGTTATCTTACTTTTTTTTCACTTTCAGATCACATTTTTCGGTTCCAGACTTTTAGCCTTTATGGGGAAGGGAGAATTATTAGAATTATCTGGATACTTAATCAAAATCCAATTTGGTAGGGAAGAAAATAAAATAAATTCACAACACACTTTCATATAGACATGTTTAGAGTCATGCTAGCAGCTGTTCCCCTCTGGCACTATAACACTTCAAGCTAAATCCTAATGTCACTGTCCTGTTATGGTTGAAAAATCTCAGTTATATGTGTAAAACCAAGTTGTAAATTTATATTTAGCTAAGATCAACTTTGCAGTATTTCACTTGCACCACCTTTTGTAACTGAGACCATTAGAAAGGAAAACACTGCCACCTACTGGCTCCTTTTAGTACAGCAAGAAGTCGTTTGTCAGTTTTTATATTGTGGTGACTCGTCTGAATTACTAGACTCCCCATACATCCGGATTTATAGAATCCACAGAATCTGGGACTCATGGATGTTTTATATATCCTAAGTAAACTGTTATTATCATGTTGTTGTGTTCTGTACATGTGACATCTATTGCAGGTCTGTCCGTCCTAGGAAGAAGGATCCCTCCTCTGTGGTTCTTCCTGAGGTTTCTTATTTTCCTAATTTAGGGTTTTTAAAGTTTTTCCTCACCTTGTTCAAGGGTCTAAGGGCAGAGGATGTCACATCTGTACAGTTTGTCAAAGCCCAGTGAGATAATGTGTAAATTGTGATTTTGGGCTAAACAAATAAAATTTGATTTGATTTGATTTGAGTCCTGGCTGGAATGATGTTGAGTTAGTATGTTACAGACTTTGTTTTAAGCATATTATGCCCAAATGGAACTGGACAGTGTGGTGGTAGTGACTGAAAGGAGGATGAGAGGAAAGCTGAAGGATATCATGGACAATCCTTCTCATCCTCTATAAGCCGAGCTGCGGAAACTCAGGAGCACCTTTAGCTACAGACTCATCCAGCCACGGGCCTCAAAGCGCTTGGGGGGCTCCTTCCTTCCATCCGCCATCAGACTGCACAACACCACAGCGCCCACCCCTCCCAGCACCACCCAGCACCTCCCAACACCACCCACTCCACAGATTAAGGTCTCAATTCGTACACCGCTCTAGGGAAAAAAAAACCCTGATACTGCACATGTCCAACTGTTTATATATAAAGAATTCCTCACTATTCGGTATGTAAACTTCATGATACGCTCTATTTATCTATTTATAAAAACTCAGGAACATCGCATTTTGCACACTTTATACACAGAGGCCAGATTGTACATAATACTTAGTATATTTTTAATTTCTAGCATTTTAGTTTTTATTTATCCCTTTGCACTGCTACTTTCACTTCTGTACTGCTGCGTCAACCTGAATTTCTCCCAAGGGGGATCAATAAAGTTACATCTTATCTTAAATGTACATGTATGCTATCGTTACTACAAGAGAGATTTTGCTATAGGCCGAATTTGACTCAAATTTATGTTGCAATTTAAAAAGATTTTTGTTTGTACATCTGTTGAGATTCCATCTATGTATTCAGATTTTTTGTTTTTTCGGCGTGCAGAGTCTTTGTGAGAGAGAGGTGTTTGAATATTTGTCAAAACATGCACAACAACCCATTGCGGACAGTAGAAGTCAGTATAGTGGAGCATGTGAGCAGGGCATTAAATGTAAATTTCTGCCAGTATCAATTTCAGCGATAGGTTTTTGTCTCATGTTATCAATTTTAGATACAGGGATGGCTGAGCTCACAAGGTTAAACCCTCCCTACTTTATGCAATAACAATGAGAAAACTTGTTTAAATAAGTTAGAGGAGATTGTTTTAAGTTCAGGTGAAACTTAGCAAAGCAACAGCTGTTAACAGTCGCAAGAAAAAACACAGGATATCTCTAAATGGGCTATTTCTTTACAACCCAAACATGTTCACTCAGCTTTCTTTCATTTTCGTGGTGAAAGTGAGTGACAGGTGTCATGTCCCGCCACCACGATTGGCTGATCATTTGGGCTAAACGCATTCTGCCCCAGAATCTGACTTCTGTCCAACAGCAGCAGGTTGACACTGTAAAGAAGCTCAACCTGTTTATTGGAAAGCAGTGAAGGCAAACAAGTTCTGTCAGCATGAACAAGGTGGATTATTTACATTTTTCATCCATTTTTTTGATCACACTTGCTGTCTATGGAGCAGGACTAACCCAAAGATTACCAGACCTCAGAGACAAGGTGATTAACCAGTTTGCATCCCAGAGAAGGAAGGTTTTGGCATAGGGCTTATCTGTAGTGCGGTCGGAGCACTAACAGAGTATCGTGTAAGTGTTGTGTTTGTCTGGGATGTGACACTGCTCTTCGCTGCAGTGTATTTAACTATTTAATGGGTACAATGCATTTGTCTGCCCACCCACCCAATTTCACCACCAGCTGCCACTGACTCGACACAGATAAACTGATCTGTAACCAGGTTTTCAAAAATATTCATTTTGTAAGTGCCCAAATACAATAAGTTTCTCGTTAATGTCTGTTGTCATTTCTTGAGTGCTTGAGTTCACCAAATGATTGTATTGCTTACACGACTCAGGTAGAGTTTAAGTGTTCCAGGGTTTAAATGAACAATCGTTTCAAAGCAGCTTGATCGTTAACAGGGTGCTCCTTAAACAGTCCGTTTCAGAGGTCAGAGTTCGGCTCGGAGCCAGGAACACTGCAGGGACCAAACCAGTGAGCCTCCAGCTCCCTCTTTTCTTTATTAAAAATTCACTGTTGAAAACTTTAAGTGAAAAACGAGCGTGCCCTTACGCTGTCAATGATGCGCTAACCTAAACGGATCGGCTGAAGTTGAAGGTAAACAGGAGAAAAGGGGAGCAAAAAAGCTTCCCTTCTCATTAAAGTGACCCCCTAATTGAGTATCAATTCCAGCTCATCTGCTCCTGTCTGCTGTATCTGTTTCTTGCTGGACGCCCCGGCTGCAGGATGCTACAGCGTTTGAGCTCAAGTGTTTTTCAAAGTGCAGATCGAACCCTGGAGGAGGGAGACGAGAAGTCCTGTGAGTGTTTCAATGCGTTTTTATACTTTTGTATTCACCCTGGAGGGTGAAGAAACGTACATCAGGGAGAATGTACCACCAATGCAGAAAATTAAAGCATCTAAGCAAACAAATCACATATAAATCATTAAAAAAACAAGATAAATAACCTTGGTTGGAAACTGAGATAAAACTAAAAATTAAAGATCCAGTGTCTTTAATTTGGAGCCATAGATGGAATATACTATTCCCTAAATAGTTTTCATTAGTGTTTAATCACAATAAAATGAGTCTTTGCAATCTATAAATGGAGTTTTAATCCATGTAAGGGATTACATGGAATCTGCCATGTAGCATGTGAATGGGATGGCTACTCAAGATCGTGTTAACATGTTGTTTCAAATATTCTGAAGCTTCTCACAGGTCATTTAACACCGTCTGCTGATCTACACACAACAATGGTTGATTACTTTCCTCATGTGATATACATTGTTTTACTCCCCCAACCTACTGTCATAGTTTGGTCAAGTTTAAAGATATATAATCTACTTGGTTACGTTAAAAAAAAACAAAAAAACATCAGGGTTTGGTCAGTTTGGTGACCCATCCTCCACCTCCACCTCCAGCTCGTCCAAGCGCTGACTATCTCGCTCTTTTTACTGAGTCATCTTGTTTTCTCTATCACGAAAGTCTCAATTTTGGAACCAAACCAGAATAGCAGAAAGCTATAAGAAACGAATATGCTCGATGCATAAAATGCTGCATAATTATGATTTTTCTGTTCAACCGTTCTAGCATTCATTATTCGGAAATTCCAAAATAAATGCTTTGCCGTCAGAGCCACTGGTCTAAACAGGAAAATCTGGGTATTCTACAAGTCAGTCTGACATCCAAGATATCGGATCATTCTGTAAAAACATGCAGTCGTGGTTTTGAAGGTACAAAGTCTTAAATCAGATCAGTCTCTACATATGAAAACTACTGGCAAAAAAAAATAAGAGTTATAATCTAGATCTTGTTGACACACTTACACTTTTGTGTCGCGGCTATGTCAGACACACACACACACACACACACACACACACACACACACAGCCTGTGATGGAGACTGCTGGTGTTTCGATCACCGGTCGGGGATCAAAAGGTTGGAGGTAACGGCTGGGTTGTTGCTCAGCAGGCTGACACTGACGGGACATCACAATGGGAAAATGACTGTCATGTTACTGTCACATACCTAAACCTGCCTGTGTGTGTGTGTCAGGCAGTGATGTGGGGGTCTGGGTCCTGGTGTGACCCCTGCACCGGATCGATAGTCGGGCTTTCAGAGCTGACAGATGGCAAACCTGAGCTAGACTCCAACAGAGAATTTCTACCATGTTCTGCCACTGACAGACACTGAATGCACCAGGACAACCCCCACCCCAGCACCACCAGCAGCACTGTGCCTTACTGACCAATGACCAAGAGGTGGGCAGGAAGTCACCGGGGACTGAGATTTATGCTGATCTCAGACCAGTTGAGAGGCAAAAAGAGGAGTTGCTGTGACAACACTTTGATTAACACTGGGAAGAGTCTTATTTTCCTGAGTGATTTGCTTTGGATGCTCTGCTTCAAGTCTCTGTTCCTGAAAGTAACCTGTAACTGCGAGTTATCTCTGTGGGGCATGCAGGTGACTGGGCTCGGTGCACCAGCCCGACAGTATCACAGGAGTTTTAGACAGCTGAAGTTTTCAGGTCTGCGACAGTGGGGGAAGGATGAAGACAAAGAGACTCTTGCCAAATGTTAAACAAGGCTTTGCTTAGAGCTTCAAGAAAGAGAGTTTGCAGGACAGAAACCAAGCTGAACTTGCACTGTTAACTAGTAAGTAATATTAGCAGGCTTGTTAAGTAATTATGTTTTAACTCATGTCCATTAGTTTGTTTGTTTGTTTGTTTGTTTGTTAGCACGATAACGCAAAAAGTAATTGATCAATTTTGATGAAATTGTCATTCAGGGTGCATTTTGGGCTGCTGATCAGATTTGGCGAGTTAGACAGTTGAATTTATAACTGCAGTAGAGTAGTTGAAGAATTTTTTTGACCACTTCTCTTAAATGAATTGACAGCGAGGTCCAACTGGTGTCATCGGCACTGGCTACAGATGATTTTCAGTGACAAGACCTGCGCTGCCTCCGAAGACAACTGACGACAAATACAAGCAAAACCTGGGCTTCACGCTGAGATGTACAGTTCCTGACCACTTCATACATACACAAACACGCACAGTGAGGATGGAGTGTGCTGTGGTTGATATGTAAGGCTCATTAACACCACCGTCTCTATAAGGAATGGCAGACACAAAAACGAGAACAGCAGCAACCGCAGCCACATCCATCCTGCATGAGGATCTACACACTCCCAGTTAGGACTTCGGCTTTGTTTTTAACTTTGAGCCACCTGCATACTCCGCCAGCGGTTTAACCCCCTTTTTAACTGTCATATCCTGTTATCAACATGAGTTGACTTTTTGAAAGTTTCGAATTAAAATTCTGTCCATTTCTTACTTTTGCTACCTTTAAAGCCAAGCCCAAGCAACATATTTGACATTCACTGGTGCCAAAATGTTAAAATTTTGAAGATAGACATGGCTTTAATCCAGAAAGTTATGAAAAATACTAAAATGTTTGAATTACTTTTTATTTTGAAATCAATGAAAGGTCACATTAAATATATCCTGTTTAAATACAGATGGAGCTGCTGCTCGCTGAGCACCTCCTTAAAACAAAACACTCTCAAAGTCCATAAAATGGCTCATGAATTACAGAACAGACAGTAATGTTAATTCAATACATTGATCCCCCGCAGTATTCGACCATCACATCTCCCTATCCAGAGAATCAGCGCAGCGTGTGCTGGATGTCTCCCACAGGCTCCAGACCAGTCTAATGATAACCCTCAACACGCTCCACCGAGAGGTCAGAAGCCAAAGGTCAACATCACAAACAGGGAGGGGAAAGTGTGTGAATGTGCGTGAGTGGAAGAGGACGAGGAGAGGGGCACGGTTTTAGAGTTCTTTGGAAAAGATCAAAAACAGCGCCACCTGCAGGAGCTTCACAAGTAGACAATCAAAAAATGGGGCTTAAGTTACATGTACGCTCTGTGTATGCTAGGGGGGAATAACTCTCCTTGAGACGTGTTAAACTGTAAACCAAACAGCGTTCGCTTATTTCTTTTAATCATACACACAATATTGCTGAGTAGAAGATAAAAATGGCACTGGTGAATTCAGGCTTTGACCTGTTGGTTGTGGACAAAGAAAGGTGAGTTAAAAAGTGAAGGAGAAGCTGCACTGAATGGATGAAATCATGGATTGGACAACAACGGGCTCAGGTAGCTTGGCTTTTTAACACTCTCATCTCTACACCCCCAGAGCTGTTTATGTCGCAGATGATTTTAATGTTTTGGCAAGTCAATGCATGTATCTTGCTATTTGATGATCATATTATTATATGTTGAGATAAGCCTACCACGCTCTGTGGTTACAGCCCATCCTCAACAGACTGACCTGTCGTTCCAGTTCTTTTATCCCTGGAACCTCGTCCACCCCCTCTATCCCCTCACATACAGGTAAAAACACTGAAGAATGAAGACCTGAAGAAGAGAGTGACCACGGAATTCCATCTCTACTAGCTCGCATCTCACCTTAAAAAAATCATTCGCCTCCATCTTTTCTCCATTCGTCACTTTTCTAGCTCTAAAAATAATTCGGCCTCCACTCCTCCTCCATCCTTAACCTCATGCTGGTCTGCAGCTGACCTGCCTTGGCCAGACCCTCAGGTACCAGGCTGACTGGACACCAAGGCCGAGGCATGTATCTCTGTCAGGCTAAATGTGCAATCAGCATTTTCTGAGTCTGCCAAACCCCCAGCTGGGCCTAACCCTTACCTGGCCGGTCCAGAGGAGACACCTCGGCCCCTGAAGGCGCCGCAGCGCCCCAGTATTGATTTCTTTCTTTTACGGCGGAAACAAAGAGACTTTCTCGGTTACATGATATATCATAATCACATCATTTGTAGCTTCGAGTCCACAGGTGTGTGGGAAGCAGGCCAGCACCAGAGAGAGAGAGACCTAGATAAAGAAGTCCAGACTGTCGAGGTAAAAAAAAAAAAAAAAAAAAATCTAATTGCAGTCTCTCGATTTCTGCTCCATTTCTTCTCGTCAAAAAATCGAGTTGCCTTCTCAGTTTCTGTTGTAAAACTAAAAACTCCTCAATAAAAAAGACAAAAACATTCATTCACATTATTGAAGCCAGACAGCGAGGCTGTTAGCGGTTTCTTAGCCTAATTTAAATCAGGTCCACTACTGTCCACCTACAATAGGATTGTTATTGCTTGAACGATAACTGCAGGGAATCATAAAATAAAATATCAATATGGCCCTGATAAATACACATAGAGGTGTTGTAGTTTGGAACCATTCTGGAAGGACTTTAAAAATGTAATTTAGTAGAACTTTTTGTTGACTGAATCAATAATTGATAGATTTACATATATAACCCTGAATCACAATCAGTGTTAAAGACCAGGTCCAGCCGTTGATGACTTTTAAACTATTCTACTATACGCTGCACAGTGGCAAGTTCAAACACTGGAGTAATTCAGCCATACTGCACATGTTTGAAGCAGACATGGATTCCCAGGATGAAGAGGAAGAGCTGGTCACCTATAAATAGATCAGAATGGCAAGATTCATTTCTTCACCAGTGAGCCCCACCCCTGCAGGTCAATTGCATTGGTTCATTAAGTTGTGTGTTCAGACCTGTCTGAATTTGTTTGTTTGTTTGTTCGGAGACTCTGAATTACAGGTCAAAAATCACATTTTCATCTGAGTCGGTCTTTAACTTATGTGAGGTATTTCATTTACAGTCATTTACATGACAGATGTAGGCTAATGATAGTTTCTCCTAAAACTAACCATGAAATCCATCGGCCAAACTTAACCCAACTGAACTTCCAAACCATAGTCATAGCCATGACGTATTTTATGGCTCAACAACACTTCCTACTTCTTTTCTGTTACAAAAAAAAAAAAAAACTTCTTGTCTTGAATTTCAGACTTCAGTTGTCTGAAAAATCCCCGAAAAATTTTGTCAGTCTGTGTTTTCTTGGGTACCGAAATGTACAGCACAAACACATGGCTTCATACCAGGAAAAACACGTTCACAGAGCTACGGTTGTGATGCCCGTTGGCCAGCGTGTCATGCTCAGGAATATGATGAATGGTTTCCAAACAAAAAGCAAGTTTGAGGAGAGAACAGCAGAGAGACTAAGGGCAGATGATGGATGGAATCGGTCAGCTGCATCGCCTCGCTATAGCACACAGCGCTCACAACACATAATACCACCCAAAAAACTAGGGGAAAAAAAACAAGAGTTTTTGTAGGGAACAATTCCCGATACGCACACTGAGAGCACGAAATTACCTCAAATGGACACTTTAAAATACACAAAAACTTAGGCCTGTATGTGGGTGTTTACTGTACCTCAACAAGCATGGCATTTTAATTTCTGTGTAAGGGGCAGGAACCAGAAAAAAGCTTTACATTTGAGCTTGAATATCAGTGTTTACAGTAAAATATATAACATCAAGAGGGGTTCAGCCTGCCTGCTGCTTTGCGAACTGAGGTTTAGGGATCCTGAGCGGTATTTACTGCTCCTGACGTCTGAAAGATGCAGACAAGGTTCAGGTTCTTAGAAAAATATACACTTTAGCTGAGGGTACAGTGAATTTAAACTCCAGTCTCAGTTTTGTGTTTATTAGAAATTATCTCTTTATCTGACCATTAAGGTTCATTTTAGACTGCCAGGATTTCAAAAACTAACTCAAGGTCTCTTGACTTCAGCTAACATCTGCTGATAGAAATGCTGAAGAAACTGTGAAATGTACCTGGGATGGCATGAGTGAGATGCACATAGAGTGTTTATACATGTGGATGCAGGTCTGCTAAATGTTTGGATTAAAAATTGAAAGAAGTTTATATTTTGTGAAAAGAGAAGCATAAATCTTGTCTTTTAGCAAAGCTAATCAGGTAAGTGGGACACAGGACAGTCTGAATACAATATTACGATAAAGAAGGATAAATTAGAAAGCACTGGGAGAGTGCAAACGTCCACCAAGGCCAAAAAACATCCCCTCCCACATATCAGTAGACCTGCAAATTTTACTAACTGTGAAGTATTTGTGTACTTATAATGTTGTCAACAAGCTGCTTCATATTAATGTTAATTGCATGTCTGTAATTTAGTTAGTAACCTCACAGTAGCAACTTCAATTTCTTATATCATAAAAATCCTGGATCCAGATGATAATCAGGATTTCCATCATAATCTCATCGATGGTTCCTTATTCCATTACCCAACTCTCTGGAAAATTCATCTTATACTGTTAACAAACAAATACATTAACAAATTAATGAATAATCTAACTAGACTGACCTCTGTCAGCACAGCTGATTTTCCTTGAATAATACCCTGTTTTTGCCTAGAATTATTTGTGGTGATGTTGGTCTTTGACCTTTCAAGGTCAGATTCATTTCTTTAAGCTCATGTCTCAGCTTTCTACCAAACTGTGGTATTAGTTTTTGTTTGGGGCATTCCTAAAGGTGAGGGGTTTTTACGTCATGGTCATTACCTGATGGGGGGGGCAGTTAAAACCCAGGCCAGCTGGTTCTGGCTACGAAATGGACCCCAGGATTATCCACAAAATGACACTATTTACACCCCCACGTCAATTCCTTCTGGAGATATGTTCAGAAAATGTGTTTGACCACTCAGTCACATTGACCTTTGAAAGTTCCAGTTGAAAAAAACAACAAAAAAAATGCATGTTTTTTTTTTTTTAAATAAGTAAATCAAGCTCAATTAAATAATGCATCAAGACAAATTCAGGAATACCGATAACGAATGATCAAGAAAAAATAAATATCAATTATGCAGCGACAGGAATAAGGGTATTGCGTCCACAGTCTGCACATGCTGCAGCTCACGCAGGAGGTGTGTTTATCAATAAATTCAAATCGGCCCGCCAACGTGGATGTGGCTGCTGGACTGTACATGTGACGCTGAGCTTTGTTTAGAGCGCCACCAATACTGAACTGATCTCACAAGCAGACAATTTAAAATGGCTTCCATATGGGATTAGTAAACAATGACCTTTCCTGTGATGACATCATCAAAACAAACAGATTTGTTGTTTTTTTTATCCCAGATGAAAAGATAAGTAGAATTAAAAGAATTTAAAAAGTTGTCCTTCCATTTCGTAGCGATATTATATTAACATTGTATTTCTATTTTCTATTTTCCACAAACCAATCAGGAAAATCTATTGTTAAAACATTCAGCATTGAATAACATGACAAATGTCGCAGAATGGCCTCCTTTTAGGCAAGTAGGATTGTGAAAAACATAAAGAGCCCTTGACAGCCAAAGTGATTACGTGCACTCTGAAATCACAAATGTCATTAGTGGCAGAGCCCCAAAGCCAGCTGAACTCTGGTTAATTCCTGTCACAGAGCATCAGGGGAAAACACATTTGGTTGGCGACTCCGACTCACTTCGCACAATCAATACGAGCAGAGCCCAGTGCCCAGCTCCCTCAGAGGCCCCCTGCAGCATTTACATTTTGATTCAGGTCCTCCACGCAAAGAGGAGGAGGAGGAGGACGGAGTCATCAAAAACAAAGGTTACCTCTGTGGCCTTTTAACTGTCCTCCTCCTCCTCCGTGCCGTCCTCCCTGCACCATCTGGTTCTGGAGATGAAGGTGGGTTTGATCCTCCCCACAGCCCGGAAGCGTATCAAGATGCCACGGCGCATCAGGGCCAGATTGCCGTCGCCTTCTCCTACAAGTCCGAAGCACTTCTCCTGATCTACGGCCCGTTGATGGCTTGTCAATATATGGATCCCCCCTCCTCACTCTAATTCAGTGAAAAAATCTAGTTTTCCATTAGTCTCTGCTCAGCCAACGTTACCCAGAGCTTCTCCACCTGTAATTATTAAAGGCAGATTCCCTGAAAGCAATCAGCCCGCCGCCATTTGTATCTTTGAAATCTTAATAAGCCGAAGGCAGGGAAGCAAGGAGGGAGGGCAAGGGGAGAAAATAGTAAGGATGGAAGCAGGGAGAGGACGAGACGTAAAAAAGAGGCGAGAGGAGGTGAGGAGAGAAGGAAAACAAAGGCCTAATTCAGAGAGAAGGGAGGGAGGAGATGAGGAGGTGAAGAGAGAAAGTAAAGGTGAAAAGGTAGAGGTGAGATGAGACGGGGAAAAGTGCGAAAGATGAGTTGAGGAGGAGAAGTAATGAGTTGTTGAGGAGAGCAGGAAGCTGAAAAGAAAATGAGAAAAGGACAGGAAAGAAAAAGGAAGATGAGAAAAAGAAAAACATTAGAAAGCAGAGATGAGGTGAAAAAGAAAAAGGAAGGAGAAAGAAGAGGTGAGGATGAGGTAAGGGGGGAGGAGAGATTAAAAGAAGGGAGTCATACATAAAGTAAACATGAAGTAAACATGAGTTGTGACAGACAAAATTATTGAGGTCAAGAAGAACAGAGGAAAAGCTGATGAAAGAGTGGAGACAGGAAGCTGTTAACACTGTAAGAATGCACCCTATGGGTGAAACTTCACAGCAGCCTCTGTTGTCATTATGCACTTTCTGAGCACTCCCTCTTCCGTGATTAAAGTTTAAATATTCTCCAACAATTCAGCCAGAAGATTAAAGTTAATACTTTTATACTTTTTTGTTGAATTTTATGAACCAATAAACTTTCTGAGAGGACCTCTCCTTAGATATGAAATGTGACTTTAACAAGATCAGTTTGATTGCACTATTCCTTTCTGGGACCATGGTGCTGATGGATGTCTCGTTTGTATTTACTCCTGCTGCAATAAGTCCATTCATTACGCTGAAATGAGGAGTTACATCCCCGACAGAAACCTAAATGGATAAAAGGAGACCGACCGTGAGCTGGAACATGAACATGTAAATGTAAACAAAATGTGTAGAATAGAAACATCTAAAAATATAAAACATGTTGGGTTTGTTTTTTTAAATGTAAAAAATATAGGAAACTACTTACCCATCTTATACTTTACGGGTTACATCTGTCATCCTGGAGTTTCCTCCAAGTAAAAACATGGATAACAAACACAACCACATCATCTGCAAAAAGTAGACATACAATCCTGAGCTCACTGAATGGTCCAGTTTCCTGCTGCAGTTTTAGATTTTATTCATGAAAAACCAGAATCAGATTTTATGAGAAAGGCAGCCACACAGGACAAGACAACCAATTTACAGCAACAGTATAGTGATAGTGGATACTTTGCTGATATGCTGGCCCCTGTCTTTTAGGAGTTACCGTTAAGTTGTCACAAATTGCTACCTTGGTGCTTGTCAAATTAAGCTCGAGTTCAGACCAGCCTTGTTTAGTCCGGTTGAACTGAAGCCTGGAGCATTCCACCCCCCGATGCAGTTTGTTTGGGTTGGTCTAAACACAGCCTGAAACCTCTGGTATGCACCAAACAGCTGGAAGGGTCCAGTTAAAAGAGGTGGTCTCGAAACAACTTTCAAGTGAACTCTAGAGCGGATCATCACTGGTGTGAACCCCAGCCGCACCAAATCACTGCAAGCGTATTATCTATACATCATTTCCTGTTTTGGTAGCTTAACTATAAGTAAGCAAGTTGTGGCTAACTAAATTAGCGATGGGGTAGCTCCTCTGACAAGACAAATTTATTTGGTACGACCTCTTCAAAAGTATTTTGAGCACAAGCAGAGGAGCCAGCTGTCTTCATGGTGCTTTCTTTCTAAAACATCTTTCGTCAAAGGCAGAAATTATTAAATTATTCAGTGCTTGTCCAACCATATGCACAATCAGTTAAAACTTGAAACTTAAAGTTGTTAATGTGCAAAAAGTTTTAACTAGTTTAAGCATAAGACTGTTGTACTGAAATACTACTTGGGACCTGGGCTCTCCTTCTATAATTTTTTTTTTTACACTCATAATATTTTAATTGTAACCACTTAAAAGAGAATAACGAGGGAGGATATTAAAGACCTGTTTTGGGAAACAGTTTTGGTCATTTATGGTTTATTTATGCAGTCGTATGTGTGTAGAAAACACTGATCCTGTGACACAAAAACACCTGAACAAGGAGCGAAAAGTGCAATTCAAAAAGAACATTTACACTCTATAAGGCTCTAGCTAGTCTTGCAGAACTTAAATGTCATGAAATCAAATATCCAGGCAGATCATCTTGGGGGCTATTATGTTTCCTACCAGGTTCATCAGGTCTGTTTTACCCTCTTTTTACTTTTGTACTTTTTCGTAAATTGTTGTTTCCTCGTTTGATCCTGAATCAGACGGAGGTGAACTTTATAAAGAGCTGTTTCACATTCTCATTCCTTCACAATCCACAAAACAAACTTTCTGAAAAAGGCCTTTTTCTTTCAGGCTGTCTTTGTGTCTGACGCTCTCTCTTTTCCTGCTCTTTTCCCTATATTTCCTGAAATATCTGACAGACAACGCTCAGTGTCTGTTGGAGCACAAAAATGAGCCGAGCCAAACTGCCGAAGCTCCTTAATTTTCTTAATGCAGTTTGCTCAATATCGCTATCCAGCACAACCCCGGGCTATTTTAAATGAAGCTGAAATGCTCTAGTGCCAGTGGTTTTATCTCCTAAGGGCAAACTATGGTTTGCTATGACAACTGATTGCTTGCATCAAAGTGAGTTGAGCTTCATCCGTTAGCTATTGTCTACAGTGAAGTTGATTAACTTCAACCCAAGGTGGCTTCACAGGAAAATGAATTACCATCGACCTCTGATGTCAGATCTTGCAGGTACATCTGAAATGTTTACAAGTTAAGAATAGATATTTGTAAATAAAAACTATGATGACGTGTATTGTTTGTTTCCAATGCAGCCCTGTCATTGGTTATGGATTGAGTATGTTTCTATATACAGTAAATCGGAGGGTTTCAATAAGCTTTTTTATATAAACATTTGTGCATAAAAAACATGAATACAAACACAAAAAATTAATAAAAAAAAAAAAAAGAAGTATTGCATTGAATGTTTTTTTTACACTTGAGGGAGATGGAAAACTTGACATATTGATAAAAGGTAAACGCAAATCAGTGCAGTGGAAACAGATTAAGTGAAAAAAAGTGAACAAAGGATGATGTTTAGAGATATTTCAATGTTTCACCCAACCCACCACTCTTCCACTGCAGGTGGGAAGCAATGTCAGTGTCCACTGTGCTGTTTTGGTGCTATTTTAAATGGTGAAGAAGGTTTGCCAGCTAGCGTAGTGCAAACCCTGCATATGCAGCACATCACATCCCAAACATGGCGGCTTCGACAACGTTCATGCCCAAAGGTGAGCATACCTCTACGAGCGCACTTCGTAATTCAACAGAAAGGAGAACACAGTTCACTGGTAAAATGGGACAGAGAGACACTTTGAGGACACAATATAGATTGAAAAAATAGGTCTAACCTAACGAGACACTTGAGGGCACATCACCCTGATGTTTGCATCACTGTCAATTAGCTAGTTAACTGGGAGGTTAAATGAATAAATTCCCACGTTAACTACTTACTTACTTAACCTTGGTTGAACAGGGACCGTCAAGCAGCACTGCAGAGATGGGAGAGTCCACTGCAGGCTGATCTCATGATGAGCCCATAATAAAAAAAACAAACAAAAGTAATGCAGTGAAATTCATAGTTCAGGTTATAGTATATCACGACAGGGGCTACAGGGTACCCCTGACCCCAATGTCAAGTTCTGACAACACGACTCTGAAGGTTTACAGATCGCTGTGCAGTACAAAGTACATGACTTGCTGTGTTGTTACTAGGAGTCTTGCAGTCATTTTCAGTTTAAACTACACGACTGACTAACTGACCGGTCTGTTGTCGTTCGGTAAAGAAAACACACACAGTTACACGGGAAATGAAGAGTAAAAGGCAACTGATTCCACCTGCCAATTTCAAAATGTCGACAAAGGCACATGCTGTGGTTTGTTCTTAGACGTGTTTTGCTGGTGAGTGAGATATTTGAATCAGAGTCGTGCAGTGCAGTGAACAGAGTTTTTGATATATTTCCTACTGAAATGGGAAAGAACCAATCACATGATAGAAGGTGCAGCATAACATTAGGATGAATCTGGATAGAAGGTAACTACAGCAACGGTCGTAGCTCCGCTAAGCTCTGCTGAACTCAACCAAACGTTGAAGACTGGTTGACAGCTGGTTCCCATGACA
Source organism: Mola mola (assembly GCA_001698575.1). NCBI lineage: Eukaryota > Metazoa > Chordata > Actinopteri > Tetraodontiformes > Molidae > Mola > Mola mola. The sequence continues at coordinate 6,390,103 of KV751322.1, read as the reverse complement.
GTATTGGTTGAAACTGACATGTGGTTTTACCAGAGGAAACCATATCGGACTTGATTTTTTTTCATCGGATTTCTTTTTTTGATATATACCATTCAATAGGAGACAGTATGATTGATGGATGTGATCTGAACGTGTTAAATTTACAGTTTTTCATTTCAGGTGGTCATCGACTTATTTTGTTTTGGTTTTTTTAAATCATGCCTCAGCCCACATTTTTTTATGGGACTTTGCTGCTTTTTCATCTAGAGACGGCTGAACTTTACCAAGTGTCCTTTCACATCCTCATCTTGTCAGGACAGAGAGAGAAAACTTTGATGGAAAAGGTCTCCCTTTCTCTCCGTCTCTCCACCCTGTGAGAAACGAGGCCCTCACCCCATTTATTGCTGAGTTGCGGCGTTTTTTGAGCACCGGGCCCCCATGACAGGAAAAGTGTCAGGCCAGTTTCTGACGTGAATTTGCATCCCTCAATGACAGATGACAGCGCTGAAAGGCCAGGAGAACACCGGGCAATCGATCGGCACTGTTTCAAAGAAACGGATGAGCCAAAGGAGCAGGGAGGTTCTCATACCTCCCCTCCATCCCTCCATCCCTCCATCCCTGCAAACCGCCACTTGCTTTAAAGAACAGAACTTCATTAAATTGTGCCACTTGGTGTTTGTATCACAGTGTTGGAGCAGTGGTGGTGGTGTGTGTGTCAGAGCTTCGCCACAGAAGAGCTATTAACTCTGCGCCGACATCAGTGTTGTTCTCCTGCATACGAAAGCAGCAAGCAGGTTGTCACTGTACACTCCCACGGCAACGCAACACTGGGAACGCTGGTAATGAGGGAACGCACACACACACGTATACACGCCATCAAGGGGCGCACACACATTTAGAAAATACTTAGAAAAGAAAGGGCCTGCACACACATACCTGCACCCGCAGTGGAAGAAATATTGTTTCACTTCACCAGCACATCAAATACATCATAGTAGAGCCAAGCAATTAATTTTATGCATCAGCAGTGAAATACTCAATATTAGTTATAGACTGCATTAATATTAATACATCTGGAGGATATTAAACTGTAGCTACCTTATGTTGGACGGTTCAGCCTATAAATGCATCATATGTTAGAGGTTCGTCAGATGGTTTTTGTGTAAAATATTGTAGCCCTATGGAAAATTAGGCCTAGATTTAATAGTTCCTTGATTCATAAATTGGAATTAAGAAAGAGTATAAATAGTATAAATAGGGTTTAAAAGGTTAAAAACTATGCAGAGGTTTGATGTTGCCTATTGTGCAATAGCCATTGGATTTCATGGTTAAGTTCATGTATTGAAATATTCACATGATGTAAATATGTATTTTGTTTTCCAAAATACTATGTTCATTATGCTGGAAATATTGTAAAGATGTTTTATTTTGAATACTGGGAGAAGAAATTCAAATGTAAAGCATTGCATTTTGTTTATTTTATGTATAAAGAGTAATAACGTGAGTACACAACCCGTGAACTCTGATAGTTGTTATATTCGACAGACGGACTGTTTTGAACAATTTGTTCCGAGGATGAGTTCAACGTCTCGGCGGTCTGCCATCTTGCCTAGCTTAGCTCTACAGTGGGATAGCTAGCCGCTCTGGATTGCTTTTGGACTGTGTGTTTGCCAACCCGGAGAGGAGACAGTAACACGAGATTCCTGTGAATGGTTATTTGCGTTTAGCTTGAGAACATAGAGCTATAGTTTTTCCTTAAAGAGTAAGCCTTGTATTCGCCTACCCTATAAGTTAAAATACTTAAAGTTAAGTTTAAAGCTAATCCTTTAGAAGTGAGTAATTGCATATTAGTCATAACAGTCTTGCTACATAGTAATTATTACACACGGTTAAAAGACAAAGTAAACACACACTAATAGTTAGAGATAACAATTTATTTAAAGAACTCAGGTTAGCTACCCCTATTAATTGCCCCGACAGCAAAGGGGTGCTACAATATTGAACTTTAAGGCACATAAATGACCAATAACAGTTCAAAATCCCTCTGAAATTTAGTAAACTAGTATAAATGCTGAAGTAGAAGTAGCTTGCCGATGCACAGATACAAAAAATGTACATAAAGCAACCATTAAAAAAGCTAAAATATTAAGTTAAACATTCTTGCTCCTTTGATATTCATGGTTCACTCTGCTGCTCATGGTGTCCGAATCATTTTTATCACACGTGTTCCTCTTGTAAACAATCAATATTACCACGAGGGCAAGAGGCAAATATATTCGCACCTTCGCCAACCGATTGATCAACTAATTACGTAACCAGAAAAATTTTGATAATCAGGCAGGTTTTTGTCAGTGTAAATGCCAAACATTTCAGGCTGATGAGTAAAGAACATCTGGCATCATCGGTCGCTCTCTGTCCCGCATGCGTATCAATAGATATTTTCGAAATTAAGATAAAATCACACTAACACAAACCAAATCACTGTCATGCTCAGTGTGGGAATACTGTGCACGTGAAAAGCCGTTATTAATGACTGTTTTTCTGTCCCTTCTTCCACGCAGTTACTCTCCAGTTACTTAGGTTAGAGTTAGCACGGGGGTCTCTGTCAGTTGCAGCCTGCACAGGGGGCACAACATTCATATTAAAAACAAAGAAGCCCACCTTCAATAAATACACCAACAATGATGCTGAAAACATTGGGTTCAATATCGTCTCGACGACCAAGTCATTACCTGCAGACGCTCCTGTCTCACCATCCTGTTCACCTTCAACAAATGAAACTGTGTTAGTTTTGGCACGTTTGGAGGGACTGGTAGGTCCACACATACTGGCGAAAACACACACAAACTGTAAAAAATTCTTGCGTCTCTGTATGGATTTCGAATTTTGCGTGGTTATCTGACTGAAAAAGCTTCACAATTTCAGTTTATAAATCCCCTGTACGCATGCACAGGCGCACACACACATAGGGCCTGGTCGGTCTGACAGAGCCAGCTGTGCTCTCTCACTCTTCAATTAATTCTCACTGCTGCTTTGACCTTTTCCTGCAGCACAAACAAAGAAACTACAGGCAGCACTGCTTCTCTCTCTCTCTCACACACACACACACTGATGAGCATACACATGCTGCAATACTATATAGTGATTTCTACTAATATTGCTGTGTGTTGCTTTTAAAAATCAAGGAAATTCAATTGTCTTTCGTATAATGAGCCATTTTCAGGTTACACACACAGAAAATATAAATAATTTAGGCTGAAATACAATAGAAAATTTCAAAAGTAATTTAGAAAATAAAGAAGTAGGTACAGGTAGCAATAAGTATTTCCTGTACGCAATTGGGAACAATATGTAAATATAACAGGTAAAATTAATGGGCATACAGTATTCAATTAAATGAACTTTGTTTTAATGTTTGTCTTTGGTTGTCGACAGTTGCTTGTTTGATCAATGGATCATTTTGGTCCATACTAAGTTCCTGAATATTCCTTTTATATAGAAAATAAACGTGCTAATTTAATATTTTAAGGTGTGTTAAAATATTAAAATATAGAATTTGTGATAAAGAAATTATATAAAATAATAAACATCTGTCATTTCCTTAGTTTAAACAATGTTACAAAGGCTAAATTTCATGAAATGTTTTTATTGTCTTTACAAAAACTATGTTTTGCTGTTTTTGTTGTTGTTGTTTAACAGATGGGGAACCTTCCCTGTAGTTTAATGCTCACAGTACTAAAATGTAGACACTTAACATTTTTCATTACAGATCACAATGCTGTAAAACCAAATCTAATTATCTTTTTTGATTGGGACATCATTTTATTCCTCGTAAAACTGTTGAGCCAAAGTGTGTCATGTGAGCGGCTGAAGCTCAGGAGCTCAGACGTCAGGCTGGCGTTTGTTACCTTCCCTGCTCATTGTCTGGTACAGCAACACAGCAGATTCTGCCTGTTAAATACAGTATATTATTCTCACTTTTATTGATCTCTGATTCAAAGGAAGCCAGAGAAACAACGTTTTCACCTGCCTGAGTCCACAGGTATTTAAAGAGGGAAGCCAGTCAGCCAGATATCTGTCTGCTCTTCCATCCATTCATTACTCAAACATTAATTACACCAGCTTAATACCCGTAAGTGGTCCATCTCTGAATCTAAACAGAAAGTCTTTTGTGTTTGCACAGTTATTCAGTAAATTAATCAGTCTCGTTTAGTCTCAGTCTTTAACGACAGTCAGGCTCATGGCCTTGCTTGCACAACCCCGGAATAAATGTTGCATTGTACAATAATACAAAACATGCATAAGTTATGCAGTATATGTACATTTCATATGTTGAATTTTAATGCATGTTAATATCAGTCATATTTCTACAATGTGAATCAAATTGATGGCTTGGATTTTCTGTAAATGATCAAAATCCGGTTTGGTTTAGGTGCAAAAAACACCTGGTTGATCATGTTTTGGGTTTAGCTATTAAATGGCACTAGGTGTTTGGTTTTTATTGACAAAAAGTCAACAGTCCACTGGCTACATTTTATCTTAGCATAAACATATCGACATGTTGATATCATACGTTTGAAGTACACAAATTAACCAAATTAGTGGTTTGCAGACACGTAAAATGTCAAGCTTTCAATCTGGTGACTGGGCTGACTAAGAGAGAGGTTCATTAAAAATCAGAGAATTAGGTTATTTACATGAAACGAAACAAAAACATGATTTATTAGTTGAATTTATCAGCCATTAAAGCAAACCTTTTGTCATTGAGGTGTTGAAAAAACATTGCATGTAAACATATAGTGTCAAATGTCCTTAAAATTTCTCACAGTGCTGTTAAACTTGAGCCCTCGTTTTTTTACAGTGCAGTCTCTTTTAGCCAGTCTGTCAGGAGCTGAGCAGCGCTGTCACACTTCATCAAAGCGCCATCACCAATGATAATGTGACCCGGCCGACTCAGCAGCACCACTCCCTGCTGCCCAGAATATTGGCAAGTGTCAGATAGCCAATAGATTTATGTATGCAAACCAGCCCGATCAATGGCGGAGATCTAAAACCACACCACATCGCCTGGAATATTTCCTGTCAAATACAATCCGGTGGCAGAGCAGAGAGGGGGGGAAACTTAATATGAAAGGAAAAATGATTTGGAGGAGGAGGAGATATGAAAAGTGGAGATATGATGAAGAAGGTTTGCTGTCAGTAGGGCGGCAGAAGGCCAATCATCAGAAAGAATAAATCGGTGCAGGGCTGTCATTGGAGCGGAGGATAGCAAGAGGCATGAGAGGAGGTTTATACTCCAGGCCCAGTCCTGAGGCGACACTTTCCTTACAATATCCGTTTTTCAGATAACAGCGGTGAGATCAGGTCTCAGAGAAAAAAAAGTACAAAAACGTGGAATATTTTTATCAAATTGTATTCTTAAATCCTCCACAATGCTTAGCTTAATGTGCAAACAGAAAGTGTACAGTCACTACTCAATGTGCGAAATGTGATTAATTCAGCTTTTAGCTGTTCCTTTTTTATCTACATAATATTTTATATGTGAAAAATTATTGCTGTATGTCACCTTAAAAAATTCAAAATAGCCTTATTTAAGTTGTTTGTAAATAAATCATCCACCAACAACAAATGTTTGCACAAAATTTTTGAAAAACTCAATATGTCTGGCTTGAATAATTGGGTATGGCTAAACTGTTATGTCAAGAATTAATAATATAACTTCTAAAACTAATATATAACTAATATTACTTTGTAAATTAATTTTTGAGGTGTGAAATATTTGATTTCCTTTTATTTCTCATATGATTATTTTTGTGTATGAAATGAAATGCTGCTATTTTGATGATTAGGGTAAAAATGCGTATTATATGTATAGGATGCATATTGTTGGATTAACTGTGATGTAACATGATAGAAATCCATAATGAAATGCTAGGAAACAAAGTCTCACAGCAACAAAAACCTTTCTTAGAGGATATTGTTAAATGTTTACGTCTTTAAAATCTAATTACATCTTAGCAGACATGATATAGAGTAAAATGTCAATGTACTATAATAATAAAATAACAATTTTGCACGTAGAATTACATGTTCTAATAGTCTCAATTAGGTTATGACATTCTGTTGATACTGTGTGTCTTAGACTATTTCTTATGAGAGAATCATTTTAAGAGAACAGCTCGAGTGTTGATTTAAAAGGCATCACCTCCTCCACCTTCCAGAAAAGGCCAGACTAAGCACCAGGAGGGTGGAGAGGGGCGGAGGAGGGGGGCATGTCGGTCGCTTGTCGGGCAGGCCACATCCGTTGTGTCAGTGCGTCCCCTCGGGAACCGCCCGTCAAACGGAAAGGTTGTGCCACATCTGCATAATCACTACCACGGCGACAGAAAGTCATTCTGGGAAACAATCAATGTTGTTTTAAAGGATCTTTAAAAAAAAAAAAAAAAGAAAAAAGAAAACAAAAAGAGAGAAAAAAAAGTCTGAAAGAAGATCTAGTGTCCTGACCAGATGAACTGTGGAGCCAGACAACATGAGTGTGTGTCAGTGAAACAAAGTGAATCCAGTTTCTGCCAACACGCTGAGAAAATACTGCAGAGGTTCAGCTACTGTTGCTGTTTTCCATTCCAATATCATCTCAGTACAGCTTTATGCTTCATTTTTCCATAAATCTGCACGTCACAATGGGATTTTAATGCAGTTTTTATCCTGTGGTGTTCTTTGTGCACCGCTAACAGCTGTACCGACGTTACACAAAGGCATTTATTCGACAAAGCGTATGTAGACTTTAGTGGTCTGGCTGCAGATTGCCGAAGGTCTTGTGTCTATGCCTCAACAGCTAGGAGCCAAATCTGAACCAGGATGTGGCCTCTATGGATAGAAATTTTTTCAGGTCTTTTTTTTTTTTTTGTTACGTTGCTCTGGGAATTCCTGAGTGGTTTTTGTGGTTTGCTGGTGCCATGGGGGTTATGCCTGGTCAGCAGGGATGCTTGGTTTGTGTCAAACGGCATCCACGTGAAGGCACCAATCAAGGGTTTCTCAGCCAAACGTTGCACTGTACTGAGATGATCAATGTCATTCACTTCAACTGTCAGTGGTTTTAATGTTGTAGCTGATTTTGGCACGATATAATGCTATCAGGACCAATGGGCCTAAAATAAAGGATTGCTGGCTTAATAACTTAGTCATTAGTTAGTTAGAATGATATAAGAAGACAGCCGTGTCAATCCAAAGGGGGGAGGAAAAGTCCAAAGTCCAAAAGAGAAAACAGGTTGAAGCCCAGAAGCAAATAAAATTCAGAGTCACTAGAAACTCGGGAGGGAAAATAAAAGAACAAAGGCGTCCTTGCAACACAATAATGTGACAAATGGCAGCACAGAGACTTAAACACACAAGGAAAGTGGTGATAATTGGACACTGGTATAACGGTGACACACATGAGAGTAGCCACAGAGGAGGGAAAACAGGAAACAACAAGACACAGGAGGAGAAAACCCTTCAAAATAAAACAGGAAATGAACTGATAACACAAGTAGTGCTCTACCAAGTCCACATAATGTCTATTTTTTTCTGAGACACCTGTGTAAAGTGTGACTAAAACATTCACGTCGCAGAAATGATTTCATAGAATTAATTCCAAGTTAACTGTAAACCCAGTACCATTCAATATTGACAAAAGTTTCATTTTAAATATGAGTTGCCTTTAAATTTAGCATTTTTTTTCTGACAAAAGCAACATTATGAAGCATGAAGATACTTCCTTTAAAATTTGGATTTACAAATTTGCCTGTTTTGATCATGACCGAACAGCACTCGCTCACTCGCGAGCTAACGGTTAAAGTTAGCATAACTGGCAGTAAAGTTAACGTTACTGGAATACCGACACGAAACAGGCACCAGAACTGCATTAATTCAAGACAGTTTGATAAGCTGCAATGTTGCCAGTTCTTTTTATTGCTACTTTAAACGCACTCTTTACTTTTAGGACCAGAGATGAGATGAAAGGAGCAGAAATGGAAACAATGGAAGTAAGTGATGAGCGGTGGAGGAGGAGACAGGGAGCCAAAAGGGGCGAGAAGAGATGGAGTAAGGCACAGGAAGAGGAGGAGAAAAACAACAGATTTGTGACAAGAAGAGGATGAAGATAGGAGACAAAAAGAGGGAGATGAAAGAAGAGGAAGGAAGGAGGCAGGAGGTAAAGGATGGTGATGAAGAAGTAAAGGAAATGAGTTGAAAGGAGAGGCGGGAAGGAGGAGGAAGGAGTCCTCCTCTATCAGCAGATAAGAGGCAGAAATGGATGAATGCTATTGGCCGACGAGCCTCCTCCAGCCTCTTATCTCCTCGCCTTCATGAACTCAGGACACATTTCATAGAAATTTGCGAAATCAGGAAAGCCGGGTATCGTGTCATCTATCACCGGGCGACAAGGGCTAATACATCCTCCCGGCTTCACAATAAAATCCACAATCGACACTTTTTTTGGTTCGTTTCTTAACAATTAACTGCTGTGGCATCTACAAAACAGTTTCCTGTTTGCTGTTTTCAAGGTCAAACAAACTTAGATGAAATTAAAGAGTTGCGGACTATAAAAGCGGGTGAAGTTGCTCATAAATCACCTGGAAGCCGCCCGCAATAACACGTTTTTGGAAAATGTGATCATTTCTGATACATCAAAGATTAACAATGATGTAGGAACGAAAGTGGAGCAATGTACGAGAACGGGAAAGAAAAGTAAAGAAAAATGGATTTTTCTTTTTTTTTAATGAAACTCTGAGAGAAATGATGTGTTTTGTGAAGGTAACACAAGGTAACAAAGTAACAGCACGTGTGAAAGAAAGAGAAGAAGAAGGACAGAATTTTAGATCTAACCCTAGTATTTCCCCACACAAAATGCCATTAAACAGTTACTAAACGTACAGATGTACATTGACACACGACTCGCCTAGTGAGTTAGTTTATCACGAGAGCCAGCAGGTGGAAAGATTTCTTTACCAGAGAAGAAGAAGAGGCAGCCTGATGATGTGCTTAAAACAACTGAACAAAGAGGAAGAGGGAAAAACGCCATTGGAAACACTACAAAAAGTCAACTAAAACCACAGATGTGTGCTTTTCGTCTGCCGCCGCCACCACTGCTTCTCTCCTGCCGCTGACGATGAGTGACTTGGCTGACGTTTAAGTCATGTGACCTGTAGAGGTCAGCCCATATTCGTATTTATCAAACCATTTTATAACATTTATCCTGAGCCGGGTGGCGGAGAGAACCCAAGCAGACACAGGCTCCAGTCCACCGTGGCGCTGAATAGGATCAGCCGTAGAGAACGAATGAGCGAATGAAAATATAACAATGGTGCATCCGAAGACTCAACCTTGTGTACTCTCAAGTGCGAAACAGAACAAATAAAACATGATTGAATGAAAAGCCATTGAAGCCAGTTATTAGATGTTACTAGACTTAAGCTTGCTATCTGAATAACTGATTTGCTAAATCAGTGTGTTAATTTAAGATTCAATTGTGCAGCTCTGCGTCACCTTAGTTCATTTGTTAATTGTCTGAGTGTGGCTGCTGCGATCAGCCAGTATTTATATTCCCCGTGTTCCCTTGTCCTCTTGTTGTTTGAGTTACATTTTGTCTAGCTGACCTCTTTTATGGGCCCAGCACTTTTACTTTTTTGTCATCTTTTGGGCTAAATAAACGCCTCTCTATACTCAAACGGAACTGTGTCCTCATGCTCTCCAGCCCGGGTCCCTCACACGCCTCGTGTAGCTGAATCCTATTACACATCACACCTTCGAGTTCAAGTGAAGCCAACCAGGGCTGCTCGGAGCTTCGCTCTTATTTATGAACTTCTCACTTATCCTGTGAGACTAAGGTTAAGGTTTGAGAACTGAGGGGTTGTGCTGACAGACCACTTGTGGATCAACTTCCCTGACAGCACTTGCAGTATTTGTTGTACCGTCCCTCGACGATACGACCTGCTTGAGAATGTCTTGCAAGACGTCTGCTTATACGTTGAGTTTGCAGGAGTGGACTTTTCATTTCCCCATTGTGGGGGCCATGCAGTGGGCAGTCATTGTAAAGTGGCTCCGCGTAGCTCCACAGGTCCATCCATCCGTGGTGACTGCATCTGATGATGCCTGAGCCACCGCAGTTTTCACTCCTTCACGGCACACTGACAAAAATGCACACAGGAAGGCCGACTGTAGCTCCAGCAACCCTGACGCAAAACCTGAAAGTGTATTTTCAATAGGAGTTCTCACGGATCCGGACCGGACGCCGAGATCGTTGGAAAATAAAGACTTATTCAAACAAGTCCACAGCAAAGTGAAAAAGACAGACCCAAACACCTGGAAAATTCTGAAGACCGGCTACGACCAAGCCAAATCCCACAAGAGCAAAAGCGGTTCCGACCACATTAACTTCCCATTTAACAAAATATCCGTCTTCAGGACAGATTAAAGAGAGGGAAAATTAGGGTTGAATGAATTTATTCTTCTTCCATCCATGCAAATTGACATGGTGTGAGTGTTCACAGATGAAATAAACTGCAGTACAGCTGTTTTTGCTATTTTACTTGTTCCAAATCAATAAATAAACCCAAATACATACATTTACATATATATATATATATTCCACTTTCAGCTTTTCGGAAAACTCATAAGAACATAGACAAATAGTAGAAGTTATAGAATACACTTGGGGTGGACCAGTCGTGGAGCAATGTACGTGTAAGTATACACTTAGGATACTATTTTTATGCTGCTGATTAGTGAATAAGAAATTCTTGATGACCGTAACAGTGGATATAAACAACAGTCCATATCAATTCACATCCCATGTACACAGCTGACCCTAAATGACTAAAAACGTGTGCGTGCAACCGTGCGTATTGAAACATACAAAGTTATGTGTGTTCTTGCTATTTTTCTGCTATTTTTTTTTTTATGTGTGTATGAAAGCAGTGAGAAAGTTTGGATTAAGCCTCTCAGATCTGTGTGCGTGTGTGTGTATGACAAACTGGTCCAATTTCAGGCGCGTCGTGCTGATATTTGTCTCATTGGCGTTGTTGTTTCTTCCTTCCTCCTCCTCCACGTTTCCGTCCCCCCCAGATTTAAATCGGCCCTGGGGGGGGGTCTGCTCTGACAGCACAGAAACAATTACAGTACAGCCTCCCCCCCTCGCTGGCTGCTGTATTGGACCTCTTATCAGGCCGCTGATGGGGGCAGTTGATCAACTCAGGTCACTGTATCGTGACCCCTGCACAGCAGCTACAGCGCCGTGGGCAGATATGATAAATAAAAGCCGGGGCAACAACACTGTTATCTCCCACTGAGTGCTTTTCGTTTCCTTCTCCTCCCCCCTGCCTGCCTGATGCTCCGGAGAAAAGAGGAGAAAGTTGGAGGTAGCGGGTTGCAGAAGCCGGAGAGTGTCCAGCGACAAGTTTAAAGCTGGACCCTCAAGTTATTTATTCCGCCGGCATTATTGTAAACAGGCCGCTCCGGTGTGAGTGGAGATAACAGGTGCACCCACGTTATCCTGCCGTAGCGGGGAAAGTGAGGGCCGAGCAGGGCGCACATTATCCCCGAGCCGGACTGATAGCGCCCGGGGTCGGGAGTAAACACGCCAGACTTATTCTAGAGCCAGGTGTGAGCGAGGAAAAAGGATGCAGGGACATCATTCCGCAGTCAAGGTGGAAATCCTGGGGGTGGAGGTGGCGTTGGAACCATTATTCTTCAGTTTAGGTGCTAGCGGGAGGTCAAGGATGCAGGATTGCCAACATGAGAGAAGGTGGCAGAGCACAGCTAAAGGGGGCATCAAATGAGGATGGGAGGATTTCTACCTAAAGCAGAGGGTGACACCTGACACACCAGAGCAAAGGCTACTAGGACTCAAACTGCTTTGGGGTCCTTGCACCCTGACCTCAGCTCTGAGTCTGACTCAGTCTGACCTGGAAACCCACTCTGAACGTGCACGAAGGGTGAGGGGCCCCCTCCTTATCAGTGAGTGACCAGTTAGTGAGTTGGTGAAGATTTCAGAGTTTATCCATCAGGTGCAGAGAAAAGGAATAAAGTAAAGGTGAAGTAGTGAGTCAGCGAGCCCGAGGTACCGATCAATTCTGCAGTGTTTAGTGGCAAAACACCGACGTTTTAATTTAAACCGGTTTAAAAAGATACCACGTGTGTGTGCCAGAGTGCAGGGGGGGCCTCCATCGTTTCCAACAGTTGGTTGGCCTTCAGTGAAAATAAACACAGTCTTCATTATCTGTGTGTGTGTGTGTGTGTGTGTGTGTGTTTGATATTGTAAAGCAACAAAACACCTTGAATAACATTGTTTTAGCCTGAAATTTCAGGACTTTTCCAAAATAACAGTTGTTTTTTTTTAGTGTTTGTTTGAGATTTGCAGACCAGTTTGTTGCCTGACTAGCAGGTGTTTGTGTGGCGTTGGCGTGACAAAACGAGGTCCTGCGGTTTGACCACCATCATGTTGATACAGTAGAGCTTTACCTGATTGGAACGTCCTGCAGAATGTTGCTTTATAGCATGTATAACAAATATTTCTCAAAATGAATTTACTTATTTTTGTCAAAAAAGCATCATCAAGCATCAATGGACAGAAATGGTTGCTGAATAAACTGTGTATTAATCGGTAGAATGTCCTTGAAGTCTTTTGATTTTATGTGTTTTTATTGACCATCTTATTTTCCCGGGAGGTTGGTCGCTCCTCCTCTTTCCATGCTTTTGTCGTTTACTTTTTTCTCTTTACTCCCTGACTTGCTCTCTGGTAAACCCCTTTAATGTCCCCACGCTGTGTATGAACTGTGGAGTCTGCAGATATGCTCACTTACCTAAACTGGCCATATAGGGTCATATTTGTGGTGTGGCAAAATTAATTAATTAAATGGTCCCACTTCCCTCAAACTGCAATTAGAACTGATGGGGATGATTTCTGTCATTGTCAGAAATGATTCCTGGTGATTTATGTCTAAACTGCAGTTTGCCGTTTGCTAAATTTACTCACTCACGCGCAGTATGAGTCATGAAAATATTGCTCTTCCGTCTCTTTATAAAGTCAGATGTGGCTGCGCTCGTCCACGGAAACCTGCAGCTTTGAGTATGACAGCTAGTCGATCCTGCGACAGCCATAATGCAGAGTACCGCACAGCCCAGCCGCTGACAGCACATGCCCTCATCTGTGTCTGTGTGTGTTGTAAGTGGTGTATGCAGAGTTGATGTGAAGCCTCGGGACGGCCTGTGTGAATCTTTTCCAGATTTTCATTTCTGACAGACTGACTCTTAACTTTGGAGAAGAGCCACGCACCCACAACAACACACAGATCACTACAGTGACCGAGGACAGGTGCCCCACTGAGGAGCTGCTGTCTGCAGGCGGACACTTGTTAACCTTCCACAAATGTGCACCAAGACTCAATCAATATTTTTGTGCATAAAAGGTGATACATTTACCTTCTGCACAACACAAGATACAGGTAGTACAGCATGTAGCAATACTCATTATCTTTTAAATATCTATTGAGCTTAGAAAAAACAAAAACACATCTGGCACACTGAGTTTCCATTTTAAACATCAGGGAAATATTTTAAACATTTCAAAAATGAGTGTCTACTGAAACCTTTGACATCGTAAGACAAATTTAAAAAAAGAATAATTTCTTTATTGCCACTTATTTGAATAATGAAGCATAACTATATATAAGGTAATAATACAATAAACAGAAATCGTGACATAGGCAGATTATGGGAGGAAGGGGATTTTTGTTATAATGTTTATATTTGTTTGTTTGCTTGTTTGTTTATATTTAGAATATGTTCATACGCACCCAGAACAGGAATGCTATGAGGCATATGAAAACCACTTACTTGAGAATTATACTTTGAATTGGTGTCTGTTGTTTGAGTTGTTTTCCTTCACATACATAAATGCATTTACACCATCATTTGGTGCACAAAAGACACATATGCAGGAAATAACTTGACACTTAAAAATGTCCTCACGATACAAAAAGGAGGAAATAAAATATGAGTAACAGAGCAGCAAAAGACACAATAAAATGTAAGTTATATAAACTTTATAATAAAAGATATCTGTAAAAGGTTTAGTTATTCCTTATTTGTTTCAACAGATAAGTTATGGCGATCAGTGAACACATGAGTAATAAAAACCCAGTCCAGCCGTGGATGAGATACATTCCTTTATTGTAATTAAAGTTCTCAGACATCTGCTCTGCTGCGCTGCAGGAACATCACATCAAAACAAAGGTTTCATTAACAAAAATCTGCTTGCACAAAGGATTTCATCATCAGTGAAATTGAAAATCAATTTAAATTCTCAACCATTGCACATTAACAGGCAGTGAAAAATGTGGAATGAAGCATAGAAGAAAATACAAAAAGGTATCAATTAGCATATTGTAAGGACGAGGACGGATTCTTGTTTTCTAACTTCCATTTAATTTTTATGGTGAGAATTTAAAAAAAAAAAAAAAAAAAAAATTTAAAAAAAAAATTTAGAGTGTTGGAGTTTATACTGATAAAGTGTGCTTTAAAGTCAACAGATTATTTAGAATTGTGGATGAAGCCCTCAGACAAAAAAAAGTCTCCCTGGACGCACATACACATGCTGTCACCTGTCTGTCAATCGCTCTCTTCACAACTCAAACTATTCCTACACCGAACCAAAATCGCACTCCTCTTTAAAGAAAACACAGCTGAGAGAAAACATGACTGCTTTCTGTTTTGTATGTTAAGATTGAACACAATATCTAATATGACTTGACAGATTTCAGTTAAGAAGCATCAACTTTTGGTAGGATTCCTTCATTTTGGACCGAAACTCTGGGTCACCTGTAAGGAACTGTCCTAATATACACACAGGAATCTGAAGACAGTTTTTGGCAAACAGAGATCTTGTTGAGGCAGAGAAAAGGACAGAAGATTTTACGCACCTGGGCAAAAGTAAACTTGAAAAATTGTAGTATAAAAAGCTGCATTCTTACTCTAAAAGATTGTACAGAGTCATGCATCTCTTTAAGAACAGGCACTGCAGGACCAACATTGGAATATAGCTGACTTTTTCCTGTTCATTTTCCATCACACTGATTGAACATATTTAAGCAGAGTACCCCTTTAAAGGAAGGTAATACGGACAGGATCTAACTTATTCAGCTGGCTACGATAACACAGGAGTAACTTTATGAGGAAAATGTTACAATTCACTGAGTTTAAAACAGAGTTTAATCATATCAACTGTGATTTTTAGGAGCGCTTTAACAGGTAGAAGAAATATATAAAAAAAAATAAAATAAAATAAAGATCTGGTGTCCCTAGTTTCTGAAGTGTACATCCAGCAGCAGCTGTGAATGGAACCAAAACATGATGATTCTTGTATCTCCTCCTTACTGACTCAAAGAGAACAGAGTCAGGAAATGTTGCCTTCACACACGGTCATACAGCAACAGAAATGAGGACTCTTGTTTTGAAAGGCATGAGAGGAAGTGAGGGGTCAAACAGGCGGCAGGAAGTACAAGATATAAAGGCAAAAAGATACAGTCAGTCCTTCATTGCTGCCTCTGGATCATTTTCACAGTTCGTGTTGCAAAAAAATTCAAAGGAAAACAAACGCAGAAATCCTGATTTAAAGGCTTGTTTTGGTGCATTCAGTGGAGCAAATTCTTCACGCTGGTTATCGATGTTCGAAAACGTTTCGTTTAGTTGTGGGAAAAAAAACTGCTGAACATGAAGAGAATCCCACAATTCTCAGAGAACTTCGGATTTTTTTAACCAGGTACTATGACATGTTTGAGTCCAACCTTGTCCAAAGCATCTGACACGGACTCTCATTTGTACTGTGGTGCATGAGGGACGACATATAGAAGCCTTTTATTGCCAAAAGACTATAATAAATGAAAAGAGTAATGATTAACTATATTCTCATGATCAGTCAAAAGTTCAGCGTGCTGAGGATTTTAGGGAAAACATATCTGGGTATAAAATGTTCCCATCATTACCATTTTTAAGAGAATAACAGATTTTCACTACAAAGTTACTGTGGCCAAAAAAATAAATAAAAAAGAAAGCACTATATTACTACTATATCCTAAGAAAATTGAAAAAAATGTATAGCTGTTTCAGACTGGGTCGGATGTCTCTTTCTCGTCTTTTATCGTTTGGCACACTGTGGTAGTAGCGCATTTGCTAGTTACTGCATTTTCTGCTTTGCCACGTAAAAAGGAAATGAATTAGATTCAATTTAATATATAGGAATTTTTTCACAATATTATCCTCTGTGGAATATTATTCCATGTTTGATTTTTATAACTATCATGGTTACTGGTATGATTGGTATATCGGGACACCTGTAATACTACATTTTACTACATTAATTTAAAGCAAAATATAATGTAATATTACAAGCTGCTATTGGAACACTTTAAATCAGCTTTCTCATGACTTAAAACTTGTCTCACTCCACCAGCGTTCCGTGTGCCCAAAGACATCAGCTTACAAGTATGTTATAACCATTCAGTTAATAGTTTTTTTTGCTTACTGCTTATTAATGCTACATTAATAAAATAATGTGCACACTGGTGCTTGAGTAGTTTGATTCTTAAGGTATGAAATCATTTTGACCTTCCCTACAAACTTCACTCCTAACTTTTAATCTTTTTCCTTTTGATTTTTATGGCAGGAATTTGCTTCCATACAACCAAGGAGGTAACTGAAAAATTGATCTGTGTTTGTTGAGTTCAAAACAAGTTGATAAAGTGAAATAGCTCCACCCACTTACCTTGTGTCTGGTGAAAATTTAATTAAAAACAAAAAGTGCGCCTGCTGCGTTCGTGTCGTGGGGGATTATGAGCTTCCAGATTGGAAAACAAGTACAATGTAGGTTTCACAGAATTGAAAAAGAAGTTTTGTAATATTTTCCTTATTATTGCAAAATTTGCTCTCATTTACACAGGATATGACTGCAGCATTGAAAATGAAATAAAAGTAGAAATTAAAAAAGACGGTGAACCGTGAAATCAAGAGAGCTTCGTTATTGACTTTTTCCTTTACTGCAGAGAAGTCACTGATTCGTAGCCTCACTTCTCTTCTTTGCTCTGGGTACAAACAGCAGGGTAACGCGACCCTGGGGGACAGGTGCATTATGGGGAGAGTAGTTTAACTGGAGCCAGTCAGGACTGTCCGCTGTGTGTATGTGTCTGTGTAGATTTTACGAGATGGCCTTTGCCTCGGGTAAGAAGGCCTCCCAGTATTTTATCAGCTAGAAGAGAAAAACAAAAATAATACATATTTTAATTTGTTTGCCAATAAACATTTTCTGGTTCTATGTGTATCTAATATTTGCATATCTTAAAATTTAATATAAGAAAGGCACTGGAGCCTATCTCAGCATCTTCGGGCGAGGGCGGGGTCACCCTGGACAAGTCGCCAGTTCATCGCAGGGCTGACACATAGAGACAAACAACCAACCACACTCACATTCACACCTACGGGCAATTTAGAGTGACCAATTAACCTAACCCCCAGTTTGCATGTTTTTGGACTGTGGGAAGAAGCCGGAGTACCCGGAGAAAACCCACGCAGACACAGGAGAACATGCAAACTGTACACAAACGCCCTGACCCAGGAATGGAACCCAGGACCTTCTTGCTGTGAGGCGAGTGCGCTAACCACTGCACCACTGTGCCGCCCCATTACTTTCATATTTTCATTTGAAATTTCATTTGAAAATGTAACCAAAAAAATTGCCCTTCATGTCATATTCGTAAAATAAAACTTCTACCATTAGAAAAGTTTATGTTTGCATTTAATTTAATTTTCTATTTTTCATAATTTTTTTTCAATTTTTGCCAGAATGTACAAAAAGAAGAAAAAAATGTTTTAATTTAATTAAAGGTTTGATCTTAATGTTGGCAGCAGTAAACTTCCGTACAAATTTGTCACACTTTATTTTATCTTAATTTTTCAATCATGTACAACAGTATTTTGACTAAATCTAAGTAAAAATAGTAATAATTCTACTGTGTGACTTTACCTGCTGTTGTGTCTGAACGAGTGATTCCAGATATTTGATAATGATCGTTTTAAAGTCCTTCACTCTCTCTTTCTGTTGAAAGAAACCACATACAAAAGGTCAAAAATACTTTCCCATTATATTGTCACACTCTTAGGTGAACATTCACTTATCCATTCTTCTCACCTCAAACCTACTGACTTCTTTGCGTATAGTTTTAGAGATTTGTTCAAAGTCTCTCTCTCCCTGCTGGACCTTCCCCTCCAGCTGAAACACACACAAACACACGTGCAAGACAATAATTAACTGTATTTGAATTCTTCATCCTTAGTTGAAAAATTTGGGAATCTGAGAAATTAATTCCCATCCGTAAAATCTATAAATCCTTTTGAAAACACACTGATGCTAACACAATCAAATGAGCTGATGCTGACTTCAATATTAGCGGGTATTTGATTTTTTTCTTTCACTAACAACCAAGATATATACAGAGTGACATATTACAGTTGAAGAATGGAACCGAGGCAACTTTTAATTTCTTTAAACCTTAGTTTGTATTTTTTGACACACTAAAAGTGATAAACCAGCATTAGGTCTCCTGCTGACTGAACCAAGACTGGCACTACGCATTGTTATCATAACACTGAGTCGATCTTAACCGTCAACTGTGTCAAAACAAGCTATGAAATGTTAGTTTGGTGCTTGTATTTTAAAGAAGAATACAAATCATAGAACAAATTTTGTGACCAATACACATTTCCCTGTAGGATTTGTAAAGTAATTAAGAGATAATTTAATGTGAAATTGACCTGCTTGAGACTACGTACTGTTCTGGCATGTCGGAGGAGGACCTGAAATTTGTGAAAAAAAACCCTCATGTCAACCTCTGATTTCAAAAGAGTCTGGATGCCGTATTCAACATAAATAAAAACAGAGAGTAATCATTTGCAAACAAACTTTGCTCATGAAGTGTTCCTGAGTCCATGTAGTAACGTCCTTTATACAATCATGCGGCCCATCATTGCTTGCGAACTAATCAGTCTAACTAATCATAGATACCCCTTTCACGCCCAATTGTACTATCACCTGTTACCAATGAAGTGGTTCACATGGGGAACATCCCATTTCACATCTTATTCCTGGCATAAAATTCAGCTTAAGCCACAAACAACACAATTAAAGCTGGGGTTTGTAGCCAATGTTTGGCATCAATGGGTAAAAAAATTCCATATTACAAAAATTTTGTAATTCAAGTGGTCTGAAAAAAAGATTCAACCTCTGCACCTCGTCTGGGCATTAAGGCGTCTGTATTAAGGCGGACTGGTACTTTTCAGCTAATCACAAGTCATTTCAGAGAGAGGGTGTTCCATTCGCTCTTCTACAGAGGTAGATGCACGTGCACCTCCCCATAGATGGTGAAAGGCCGATAAAACGGTGGACATCCCAGCAGGACCGGTTGCTTCTCCAGCATTATCAACAACTGCATGCACGGCAAAGATCCCAAAACAAGAAAAGGTGACACGTCAAATGACTGTCCAAGGACCCTTCTCAAGGGCTCTGCCATGGTCTGAATAGGCAGAGCTGCTTCATGCTTGATTCCCAGAAGTTACAAAGCCCAGCTTTAACTGAATGAAGAAACTTAATTCTACTGTTTTCAGTCAAGGATACGACAATAAATGAAAGAAAATTTGATCAATCGATTATCCTTTATGTTTTCTAACCTTTTTTGAATCTGAGTTGTATTTCCATCACTGTAAATAAGCATCTTAACAGCATAAACACTTTTAGATTAGATGAAAGTTGTTAATTGAAGTTATTGATATTTACTGAGCTAACACAGCAAAACAATCAGGTTAAATGAGTCTCTCGGTTTAAAGTGGTATTAGCTGAACTCGAGTACATGGATAAAGACTACAAAAATGTGCTCTGTAAACCATGTGGATGCAGACAAACACCTTTTTTTGATGAGATGATCAGAGCCTTCACATGAAAGGGTTTGTCTGCAAATAAAGCTTCAAGATGGAATTTCTATCCAAAAATATCTTAATAATAACACCGATGTTCATTCAAAGACTTTCTACAAATGTGAGGTAATCTCACATCTACTCTGACAAACTAATTAATGTGACTCGGGACTATTAGACAGCAGGGCAACCAAACAAAAGGCATCACAAAAGTATGAGACTAAGTGATGACACAGAACCAAATGGTGCAGTGAAGCAAATAAAGGGTGGTGAAGCAGACAGTCAAGCAGGTGAAGTGCAAACACACACACACACACACACACAGGCAGACGGACGGAGCAGGTCCTACCTCCTCAATCTCCTGGTTGCAAGAAGGCGTGGCGGGGAAAATGCAACAAAATTTAAGAGGCAAGGAAAAAAAAATGTTCAGAGCTTCCAAAATCATAGGAAGATCTGGAGACATGAGCAAACAAAATCGCCAACCAAAAAGGAAAAAGGCCTCCCTGAAACGCTGGGATGCTGGGAAACACGAGTTACACGTATGATGTGTCTGCAGTATGTTCATACAAAAAGCCACCATTACAGCTGATGATTAGGAATGTTGTGGTGATTATGAGCATTTATTTCCCTTCGTCTTTATTTTTGGAATACAACCAGAAAATACAGGAAATATATATGTGAAGTATTAAAAATCAGAGAGAAATTTTAAAAAAAAGCTGACAAAACAGCTTCTGTAGGCTAAACTTCAGGAGCAAAGAGAGGTCAGAGTAAATCATGACGCCATTTTGTTCTGAAATTTGTGGTTTATGCGTATATGCTGTGTTCTGAGGCTTTTTCAAAATAAGAAAATGTTTTGTCACATTTTTAGTAGTTCTATAATCAGATATTTCCTCATATCAACATCATACTCAGCTTATTTTGTATTATTTCATTATTCCTCCTGTTTAGGTTGGCACATTAAACCTGGATTGTGGGACATTTTTTATCATAAACATCCATTACGCCTCACAAATAAAGCAGAGTTTTTAAGCAGGTTTATGTGGCGCCAATCCTGTGTTGGATCAGTGGAGTTTTTGAGTTTTTGAAAATTGTTTTTCCAGAAAAGCGAGATTGGCGCTCATGACTTCAGATGTGTATAAAAAATGTAAACACTCTCATAGCGAGAAGGAGGGAGACAGAAGATCTGCACTACATGTTTAAGAGAATTCAGCTTGTTTTTCCAGAAAAGTGTGTTCATACTGACAGATATTTTACTCAACAGACTGTCTTTCTTTGCAAGAACGGAAAGAGGAAACAGACATTCTCACCTCAGCACATGTGTTTGTGTAAAGTAATGAGTCACAGTGTGGTTGGCCTAGTTTAGCATACAGACAGGAAACAGAAAGAAACAGCTAGCCTGGCACTGAATATCACCCAAAAAGTTCATTATTCTCATCATTTCATTCAAAATTTAAATTTTCATATATTCTACACAAAGTGATAGTAATCAAGCCTTTTGGATTAAATTTTGATGATTTTGAGTCATACAGTTACAGTTAAATATTCCAACATTTAGATATGTGTGTTTTTTAGAGCTGTAGATCATAATTATCAAAATTAAAATAGTAAAATGCATGAAACATTTTAGTTTCATTGAAAGTTAATTTTGTTGACTGACTAGTGAAAAACTCTTTTACTTTTTAGAGATGCACTAGTACATTCACATACGCTCACAGACTGACGTGTTATATGTCATACTACAAACTATATCTGCCTGAAATGCCTCACACTTATTATTTCACACTTTATTTTCACTGTCTTTTCCTTTATTTTTTGGAGATAACTTTAAATAGAATCATAATGAAATCCTTAACATCATCATAAGTCATCCTGGGTAAAATAAGTTTCGGAGAGAATTCTCCTTCCTAGAAACACTGATTTGAGACATTGTGAGCTCAGGACATGTACACTGCTGGTCATGTCAGGGCATCAATAGAGGCTGTGCACCTGATGAAGACTAACTGGTCCCTTCACAGGAAGCAACAAGTTCCCATCTCTGATCTGGAGGAACTGGAATCACTAACCACGGCAGAAGGGAATGGGGAAGGGAATTTCTTGTTCAAGCAGGAGAAGACAAAAACAAGCAGGGAGCAACACAATTTTTCAATTACGTATCAATGTTCTAAATACTTGTTTTAAACTGGGGTGTTAAAACTGCTCAGTTTGTCTGACCAGCAGCAAAACAACAGCCATCAACACTGTCAATAATATCTTCAAATTCAACATGTACAACTTGTACAATCGCTTCGAAATGGTATGTAAGAACAGAGCGAGCCAGACTGACGTTGAGCTACTCCTTTACCCCAAGATCATCTTCCATAAAATGTCTCCTATGATTGCTCTATTTCACCAGATAGTAGTTATGGTAACTGTTCTATTTATTGAATGCCCTTCTTTGCAATTTTTCTTTGTATTCCATATTAATATATTCCTTTAAAAAAAACACACAAACATTACTTCCCATCCATGAAAACCATCTACAATTGTGATTTGATGATTAAATTGATGTAAAATAGGCAGAATAACAACTACCTTCCTGGTTTGACTTCTAAGAACACAACAGTGGCAGAAGCAGTGTGGTTCAAACACTGGCTGTGTTTTCATTTTGGTGCCCATAGGGGGCAGTGTTGCTCAATGGTTTGACACATTTCAGTGATCTATATCCGTGACATACAGAAATGTGTTATGAATAAGTACAGAACTACAGTCCTCAATTAAGCTAATTAGACAGTTTTCCTTTGTTTCCAGAATTTACTGCACTTGCCTTAAACAGTAGTCTGTCTGTTCTTGTTCAGTTATTTCAATGAGTACAACAATCGTCGTAGTAACAAAGCATATCAATTTACACATGAATTGTTTGGGTTTTTTATTTTTTTATAATGCATATTTTTTTTGTGAGAAAAAGAAGACTACTTGAACATCACCTACAGTAGCACGGCAGCAAGAAGAACGACATCTGCTTTCACGGAAGGAGGATGTTCAGATTTTCCTCCCTCCGCTTCCCCTCACATCAGTGACTGCGAATGTATTTAGTGTGACAAGAGTTCTTAAACTGAGCATTAATCTGTTTGTAGCTGTTGTGCAGCAGGTTTCCAATTGCAAAAAGTAAACTCAT
>KV751322.1:6320206-6360407 GCA_001698575.1 Mola mola | reverse complement strand
TATCTGAAAGACAAAAACAAAATAACTCCCTGTGTGATGACCAGTTTCTGATGCAGTGATTCAGTATTCCCTGAGTTGGTTGTTGTTGTTTCCCCTCTGACATGATCAGCTGCTGTCAAAATGTAAGTTTCCTTTCTATTTGGCAATGTTCAGCTTTAAGTCCTTGTGCTCCTGCTTATTGTTCCAGTCAAAAACACAAGAGTATACTTGTATACATGAATTGCTAAAAAATGAGCATTCCAAGTCCAAAAAGATTAGAAATCGAGATTGATATTTCTGTGTGTGTGCGTGTGTCCATCAGCGTGGAGTTCTGCAGCTCTGAGCTCCATCAGCTGTCTCCGGCTGACCTTCCTGTCAATCAAACTCCATCAGCAAAGGGCAGCAGAATGTCAGCCCCACCCACCTCCTCAATATTCCACACACACACTCACACACGGGTATATGAACATGTGTGTTGTGATAATGATGTATCTAATATTTGGTTTAACCTTTCAGCCCTTTGACCAAGCTGGTTTTCACCATGACCACACGCACGCACGCGCACGCACACACACACACACACACACACACACACACACACACACACACACACAGCCAATTTGGCTTAATTCCATTTAGCTACATCATTTTTATTCATTCGAAATATAGCAGCAGCACAAGCTGTTACTCATGGAGATCACCACTAAAGTAAAAAACTATTCACACAACAAGTTTTTTAAACCTGGATAACCAGATCAGCTACGTGATGAGGATTTTCCTTCATCACGAGCACAGATATTGGCACAGTTTACTTAGATGATTCTTGTAAAAAGTATGTTCTCTGTACTGGTTCCACAAAGTACACACTCATCATGACTCCAAACCTACTGTCTTTTAATTTAAAAATATTCTTATATACAAATAATTTTTTTCCCACTGTTTGTCCTTATTGAAAGTATTTTGCCTTTTACTTTAATACTTAATAACATTCATAAGTAAGTTTATAAGTAAGCACATTTACATCAGATAATTCAAGACTTTTACTCTAGTAAAATATACATACGGGTGACATTCACTTTTAAAAATTCAATATGATATTTTAACTTCTGTTTTAAGTTTTTTTTTTTAAGACACTGGGGCATAGAGTATAACATTTACAGTAAGATATAGTAAAATAAAATTTGCATCACTTGGAAGGTAAGAAATATACCAAAGGAAATCTAAGAAAATGGTCGTTTAAATTTTATCACTAATAAATCAACCCACAAAATCCATGACGTATCTAATTAATAAATTTGCCCATCTACTTTTAATCTACTTTTTTTCTTTTGACTGGTTTGAATTTAGCTTTAAAAAAAAATAATTTAAACAAATGAAATTGAATCCAAAAAAAAATCTAAGTTTTTTGATTACTTTCTTGTAATCGTACCTCTCCAGTGCTGACCTCCTCTTCTCCACAAACTCATTGGACGACTGGTCCTCCTTCCCCACTTTCACTTTGGTCATCCCTGCGGATGAGACGCACATCAACGTAACTGATTAACACTCAGAGGAGTGATTAGAAATAGTTACGGTTTCTTGTGTACAGTAACAGTGTATGGAGTAAAATGTAACCGTGGTAAAGAGTTATATGTCAGTGTTTTATTTTTGACTTGGAGGATATACCTGAATCTCCCTGACAGAGTCGCAGGTGTCAGGACATACCAACGTGTGGTTTCAACTGTTCTTACCCACGATGCTTTTCTCCGGTGCTGGGGGTACGATGTAGCCTACGTGCAGGTACTTCGACGCCAGTTTACTGTGCAGACCGAGAAAATCACTGAAACGCCTTTTTACTGAAAACTCCTTATTCTTAAACAGAGACATGGAGGTCTGGGCGAGAGACAGAGAGAGAAAGAGCAGTAAATAAACACGATTTTCTGGAGAGAATTTTTCTAGTTCTCAACTGTTAAGCTGAGAATCCCTCCCAAGTCAATAATTCTGCAAAAACATGCACTATGTGTGCATTTTGTGTGTTATTTGTGAAACTGCAAAGCAAATATTGGTTCTATCTTGCAAGGGTGAGGAAGCCTTTTAAAAACTTCCTGGATCCAGACGAAGGTCCGGATCCCCACCAAAATGAAATTAGTTCTTGTTTATGTTAATATCCATCTGTCCACCAAATATCATAAAAATGTGTCCATAAGTCTTTCCGATATCCTGCCACCAGACACACAACCAAGCTGGTGAAAACATCCTTGGCGCAGACAATGAGCCCCACCTGGGTCTTCACTTTGTAGGCCATGTACGCATTCATCCCATCCCCTGAAACACACACAATATGAAAGAGCTACAATATCTCAGCAGTGCTGACACCAAGCACTAAAATAAACACATTAAAACAATGTCATGTCTCTTTCCTCACTATATAAACACCATTAATACTCTAAACAAATAAAGACAAGAATTGATGATTCAAACAGGACGGGACTCAAGCAGGTTAAACTGGTGAATATATTTTTATTAACTTATTATTTTTATTACATATTATTCTAGTCTTTAACAGTTTTGTTTACTAAATCTTTGTGACCTTATACATCACATAAAGGGACTGTCAAGTAAGTTGAGTACCTAATAGCAGAATGCAAAATCAAAGTCCTGGACAGTCAGCTCACATATTAATGTTTAATAACTGAGGGCAGAGTCCCCTTTGATTGAGCCGTGTCAGCACTTTAGACAGTGGCCTGTAATGACACATTAGAGGCTGCAGGGGGGGCTACAGGGCGAGTTGTTGCATTGATAATCCTTGAGCACGATCATAAACTATGACTAATGGTGTGACTGAGCAGACCGCTGGACTCGTTCACCATCTGCTCTGCATTTTACCCTCAACCCCCTTTCAGAGTTCTGCTTGCATCAGCTTTGACAGAGAAAAGCTGATGCAAAATATCACCTTTGACACAACTGTGATGTTGGCAGGGTAGAGAGGAAAGTCAAGAGGAAAACGGGAAAAACATTAAAACTACCTCCCTTTTAACTCCAAGACCCTAACCGGAAAAAAAAAAAACATTTGTTTTTAATTTTAATGTAGAAATAACTAGAAAAATAACTGCCTTGCAGTTGTGTGTTAGGAAGGCCTGGTGTGGCTTTTGTGGTACTATGATTGGTAAAAGTCTATTTTTAAATGTTAAGGTGCATGTTTTGTAATGAACTCTGGATTACAGAGCTGGTTAAGTGCATCGGGGTAAAACTGTTGTATAAATAAACACAAGTAAGGCTACCAGATATTAAAAAAAAACAATGAATGTTAGTAGTAGTAATTAATCAATTTAAATGTAAAAGGTCAAATAACAATGGTGAAGAGTGTCATGGGATCCTTGGATATCTCTTAGTTGGGCAAATCTGAACATGAACATTGGAAAAGCCAATTAGTTTGGCGCAGATCTTTGTGGTAACAAGAGGTCTTCTTGTTTTGTATCTTGGGAGGGAAGTAAAGAGTACCGTGTTATATGAGTAGTGGCATTCATATCAGCAAAAGGTTTGACTGAATTTATAACACAATAGCCTTTAAAAAAATTGTGGACATTTTGTGCAAAGCTTAAAGAAAAATCCCTCAGAGTGGTCTTGACATATTGCATTCACAAGAATGGCTGGATGTACTGTGACTTTAAACTTCACTGATACTAGCGGGACTTGTCTGAAACTCACTTCTCATTGTTTCCAGGGTAATCTGGGACTACAGCGATGCAAAATCAGCGCGTACTCACCAATTTTCTCTGGATCAGACACTGATATGTGTATGTCGAAGGCATCGCCGCCCTCTTCCTCTTCAATCTGTATAAAAACAGGAATAATACATGTCTGAAAAGGGTCAATGCAGTGTTTCTACACATTTTCCATAGTTTTTTCTTTTGCTTCCAGGAAAGTTGGTAAATATAAGGAAGAAACAGAAATAGAACTTCATGGGCGTTTTTGTGTGTTTGTTTTGTGTTTTCCATGCAAAACACAAGCGTGCATGTCAGGAAAATTAAACATCAAGCAACTGTAGAGTGGGGCAAAAACAAAGCATTCAAAATTTACATCATGTCACAGTAAAGCTCAGAAAAAGCAGCATAATAATGGGAGAATACCTGAACTTTGACATGTTAAAAGGATCTGACCAAAATGGATGAAAAGTGTGTCAACAAGAAGCAGTCACCTCGTCAAAGGAGGAATGTGTGAACATGTCGTCGTGTGCGAGGCCGATGCGCGGGGTGATGACAGAGGTGGGAGGGGTTATGGGGGTGATGGCAGGTGAGGGCCCATCAGACAGCAGGACTTCTCTCTCTGGGCTGTCCAGCGAAACCTCTTCTGTGGCCTCTGTGATGGCAGAGCAAAGCGTAGCAAAAAAAACCATGCCACCATGCAAGTACATGGAGGCAGTATTTTGATTAAACCCTTTTAAATTAAATATTTCGATCTTCCCACACCCAATTTTTAACTAGTCTACCATACGCTGCACAGTGGTAAGTTCTTACATCAGAGTAATTCAGCCACACACAGATTCACAGGAGAGGAGGAGCAGGAGCTACTACAAGGTCGCCTACAAGCTGATGTGTCAAAATATAAGTTTCATTTCAGCAACAAGTCACCAAGATTGGTTCGTCAGAAGACCCAAGCTGTCAGAGTTTGTCTTTAGGAGACTGTCATTGGTGGAGGCAGAATCAAAGCAGAAATCCTCTGCCATGACACCGACTGCATGTTCCGGACATAATGTGGTACATAAAAGAAACCCACCATATGGACGTATTAACAATATATTAACAAGGTTACAAACATGTTCACTGTAGGCGGTTTATAAGAATCACTTCAGTTTTAAATGTATTACCTGCATTACCTCTGTAAGTGTGTGTGTGTGTGTGCGTGCGTGAGTACCTGCGAACAGGTCTTCTGGATCATCATCAAACATGGAATCCTGTCTGGGTCCGTTTGAGTTGGCGCTGATGTCTTCAGCAAGTAGACTGGCTGGTCCTGACTGAAAGCAGGCAACCAGAGCAGATGCTTTGAAAGAAGTTACAGAAAGTGAAATGTAAACAGCAAAATGTAAAGATTCTTTAGTTCTTCTTTGATAGATTCTCGACACTTAGTGTTGTTTTAAAACTTGTTTTGTTATCCTTGATTGTGACTGACATAGTATGTGTATTTTGGAGTTTCTATGAAGAACATTTCTAGACGTCCAGCATGGTAACGTTCGAACTTCTTCTGTCGCTGCTTCATTTCTCCAGATTTTTTCACTTCCTCCACAGCGGCTGAACTGAATTATTCCCCTGACACAGCACAGTGTTTTGTGCCCACACAGCAGTGGACTTGATGTCATCCATCCTGCAGAATATTTTGCAGGCCAGCTGCCCCACAAGATGTGAAGGCAAAATCGAATAGCAACAACCCTGTTCGCATGCCATCAGCAACGGCCACAACTCCTTCCACAGAAACGGGCTCGCACGTCAGATCAGTGATGAGTGACTAATATTACACGACTGACATCAGACGGAATTTAACAATCTAACCTGGTATACTTAGACACAGTCTGTGGGTGAGATGATAAAGACAGGTGGGTTTTAAATATCTGCCACTGGCTGATTATGAAATTAGAGCTGATAAACAGAGGTGAGCTACAGCAGGGGGTGGTATGCACCTTTAATGTTGGTTCGCAATCTGTAAGTAAACACAGAACAAATTTCCGAGGAAAGAGACACAACTGTGGGTGTGAATACATGTTATTGGAGCTATGGCATATCAACTCATCCATCTTTGCTCACTACATCTGCAGCCTCGGGTGTGCACGAGCTAGCAGGAACACTTGAGAGACCTGTCCTTATTTCAGACTCCTGTAAAAAAATCCAGCAGAAAAACAGCACACACTCCAGAGACCTCCGCTCATAAATCAACTGAACTTGGCTCCTTCTTCATCCGCGCGCAGCAGTCAACACTTAATCACATGTGCTGCGTGTGTCACAACATTACAGGACAAACACGCAGCGGAATGGACAGCTTTTATGAACTTTTGTGAGGAGTTACAACCTCACAGAACTGATTCTTGAATTGACTGTTAAGTGTTTGTCATGATTGTCTGAAGCTTGTTACATCATATTTACTGTAACTGCTACAGATTTGTCACATTTTCCAAGAATCGACTAGAAGACGTAAGTCACGACGAATAAAGACTTTGCGATAAAATGGTGTGTGACTGTAAAAACCCGTTAATCATGTATTTGTAAATGTGACGAATTTTCCTTCTCAGATTTTACAATCTGAAAACATTCCGACAGTCAGCATCTGTATTTCATGTTTCAGCACTGTGACATATGTTAAATAACCTCATAATGTATTTTATTATGACTGTATTAGGCCAGTATGGGGAGTGAATGTTTCTGTTACAAGTGAATGAAAAGTCGTTTTTTCTTTTAATTTTTAAAGATAACATATTTTTGAGAAATTTAGACCATAAAATTCAGTGTTCTCCATTAATTATATACACTGCGGTGCCCCGAAAAGTGTTTTAACTTCATGCTGTAGTTTCTTCTGCAAGACAACTTGAACCTACCAATGTTTGGAGGTTCAGAATAAAAAAAAGAAAATAAGGGAATGAGAGTGAATCAGGTAAACTTGTCTTTTATACTAAGAAACTAACAGCTCGACAAATAGAACCACATTGGGCACAAACGTGCATTCATACCAAACAACGAAATTAAACATTGCAGCAGAATTCTCCACAGGGATCAGCCAGCTTAGACAATATACCGACATGACGGCACTCCTTGTAGGCACACATCTTTAAAACAACAATGACGATCTCATCTTTTGATAAAGGTTTATTTGCGCTCAGCAGAAGTTGCTGTATGGCCAAAAAAAGGCCGTCATATATCATCCAAAAACTGGCCTTCAGATGGAGCCTTTCAGACTCACAGCCCCGTGAGGAGGAGGGCGATGGAGAGATTTTTAGCTGAGCAGATAAAAGGAGGAGAGGATGGCAGAGAAGAGGAAATGAGTGATGATAACGAGGACCTTCCTCCTTCCTTACTCAGCAAACTCACAGAGAGAGCAAAGCGTAGCCGTGCACACACACACACACACACACACACACACATCCATTCAACAACATTCAAATCTCTAAAATCTGCATTTAAGCCAGACAGTTTTGGACAGTGAGAGATGATGAACATTGAGAAACTCTTACTGACCACATTAATTAAACCGTAAATAGCTACTAATAGTAGTAATTCACCAACTGTTCAACTAACCAACCACACAACCAACATAAGGGACATAAATCCAGAATAATTAATCAAATTTAAGCAGAGATATTTAGGCTGGGACCAGAGAGGCGGGTTAACAGAGAGATGTTGCCATACCTGCCTTAGACTCTGCCAGCTTGGCTAAAAAAAAAAAACCTACAGGAAATATCTGTGCGGAAAAGAACACGACAACACTGCAAAGGCAATTCACATCCCAGCTGAATAATGCTGACACACAAACGCACAAAAAAAACCAACCTGAAACCCGGGCCTCGAGACAGCAGAACCCCCTGTCAAAATTTATCAGTGATGCTGCTTTTATTATTCAGATTCAAATTCAGATTCAGAATACTTTATTTATCCCCGAGGGGAAATTGTTACTTTACAGTTGCTCCTTGTAAGCATAGAAGTGAAAAAAAACCCAAAATATATATATAAAAGGAGTATGTACATTAATAAAAAAAGTATAAACAAGAGTATATCCAGTATACAGTATACAGGAAGTTTTAAGTGTGAACCGTGTAAAATAAATAAAAGTGCGTCATTAGCTCGTCATTATAACACAGCACGGGACGACAGCAACACATACGCAGAAACGCTCACGTGACTGCCTCAACACTCTTCAGAAACAGGTTCAGTAGTAACTGACTGAACCAGAAACACTGCCCCGCGGCTGTAAGGCCCCTGAGCGCCAGTCAGCTTGTACTTTTAATCGTTTACAGTTTAGCTTGCCTGAAGCCTAATACCAGCAAAAGCACTGAACTTGTGATGGACGAATGACGCCGGGAATCTGGATAATGCTAAATATTTTCAAACATGGATGCTCTGCACACATGTTCAGCCTGGCTGCGCAGATTACAATCAGCATAGTTTTAAGATGTGCACCCGAGATAAATATCACCGATTCAGTGTGACCAAATGTGAAATAAGGACAGAATCACTTCCTCTATTCCTCAGTT
The DNA here is from genome assembly GCA_001698575.1 of Mola mola. Classification (NCBI taxonomy): domain Eukaryota; kingdom Metazoa; phylum Chordata; class Actinopteri; order Tetraodontiformes; family Molidae; genus Mola; species Mola mola. The sequence goes on along the minus strand of KV751322.1, from coordinate 6,352,216 downwards.
GACCTGGGACTTTTAGGATATAAAACGTCATCCTTTTTATCCTTTTACATAATTGTATAAAAAGTTGTCATAATGCAAGTTTAAATAATTGCGGCGAGAAATGTGGCTTTGAGCTTCGATCACCAACATCTGATCCGCCCTACCTTGAGTCTAGAGCAACATTAAATGGACTAAAATGAACGAATCCGATTAAGCAACTGGTTGATAAAAAAAATGTCAAACATTTTCTGGTTTCAGATTGTGTTACGGTAAGGATTGTGCCGCTTTCCTTCTCAGTGAATAAAAAGGTGTCTGGATTTCAGCCTGCTGGTTGGACAGAAACAATTCAGAGAAGTCACTTTGGGCTCTGGTAAATTGTAATGAGCATTTTCCCAATTTTTTTTTTTTTTAATTTCGAACAGTAAATTGATTAACTGTAAAAATAAATAAATAAATAAAGCAGCAGATGAATCAGTAATTAAAATAATCGCTGAGTGAAAGGTATCATCTCCTGATGATAAGCTTCACACTATGATGGCTTCAGCTACTGTCGGCACAACGTCCTAAAGCCTTAATGAAGGGAGGATTTATTGCAGGACTGTTGAATTATAGTGCTTAAATTGTAGCCAGAAACATCTGCGACTGAGTGTGCCGTGATATTTTTTTCACATTTTGGCAAACTGACATAGTAAAGATTCGAAACAGGGGGGACGAGTCAGAAGCAAGTAAACGCTTCACTTAACCTCCTTTACCTGCTTAATGGTCCTTGTGAAGCTGTGTGTTAGCAATGAAAATACACCCACACTCATTCTGCTGCTTCCTAGGAAAGTGGATCTCATACTCACACACACACACACACACACGGAGGTCATTAAAGAGTGCTGTTGTGACACTCAAGGAAGGCGATCATCACCAGGAATGAATGCTGACGCATTAAACGGACAAAAACAGGCTTGTGTGTGTGTGATGTAACTGCTGCAAGTTTGTTCCTGAGCTGAAGTTACAAAACACTTTCAGAGCAAACTGTTCAAATCAGAAGCTGATCCTCTGAGATATCATCACAAGCAGAGGTGTCGCTCCCCCTCCACCTGCACTGAGCTTAAAAAGTCAGTTAACCTGAAAGAGAAGAATGAAGAAAAAACATTTTTATGACACCTCTCAAGAGCTTGTTAGAGAAGATCGAAAATAAAGAAGTGCTTCTCAACTGTTTAAACTTGGGGGGGGTGAAGATTTCACTTTTCAAGTAGTTCAGAAATCAAATATCACTGTGTTTAGAGCCCATACGTGGCTGCAATGGCAGGCATGTTCCTACAAATGCTGATGAGAGAATAAAAAGGTCTTCACTTTCAAGACTTACAAGATGCCACAAAGAGGCATTTACTCATAATTGTATTAGATGGGAATTTACAGCTCAGGAAAGGAGGCATAAAACGATTCCACAAGGAACTCACTTTCCAAAAATAAAAGCTACATTCTACTCATCTCAGCTGTGTTTCATCCATCCAACGATATCATTGTGATTAGTAACAGTAATCGGTTGCAGGCACAATGGACATAAGTGAAAAAACAAAAAGGAAGCCCGCTTGCCAATTAAAAGTCACACTGGGCTAGTAAATATAGCAACTCACTTGCCCAATAAAGCAACTTGTGAAAAAAGCATTAAACATACTTTTTACAGAGAGTTGGAGAGCAGCTGCCTTGTGCTTGGCTGGCCATGAGTAGCAGTTTAACTTCCTTTAGATCATCGGCCTGTAGGACCGTTTGATCAGTTTGAAGTCAGATGAGACTGTTTAAAGAGGGACAAAAGTCCAAGCTGTGCCAGCTGAAAAGACTGAACTTTTGCGATGAGGACCAGCTTTTTATTCCACTGTCATGCTCTGCTGACTATTTATTTTTAGCGTTTGTAAATGCAGAACTTTCATTTTATTTTTGTTATCGATGTTTTCAGCTTTTGGTTACAGTGTGGTTAGTTTAAGGCAGCATTTTAAAATGCAAAAATGTAAAATCGTCCGTGAGCTTGTTCGTGTCGGCCAAGAGAAGCGTGTCATTATTGGATATCAGCACCAAGTGAAAATAATTCGTTACATGAGTCTCGAAAAACAAAACATTCATTTTAAAGCAGAGTCAATCATTTAATGATTCCTGATCACTTAAGGCTGAAACAAAACAAAAACTGTGTGTTTACTGAATGGCTAATGTGTATTTGTTTACTATTTTAAAGGAGACTTCTGATCTTTTTTAACCTAAGCCCTATTTCCTAAAATGAAAGGGTCTAAAAATTGACAGAAAAGAGAATTTTTTTTCTTTTTCTGCAGTACTTTTAAAGTTATGGAGTCAAAAACACACTGACTGCAAGTAAAAACTCCATGTTACCAGAGAGGAGAACCCTGACCCAGACCCTCAAGGTTTGGGAGATAGATCTTAGGTTGAAAAATGCCAGAATTTTCCTTGAAAATGTCATCCTTCACCTGTTAAATTTTGCTCTTCTCTAAGTATTTCTTGTCTGATTGCTTGATTAATCAACAGAATGATTAGCAGAATCGTTGATTCAAATTATAATCAATAGCTGCAGCCCTATCTGGAAACAACATGAACTATACGGTGGTAAACAGTAGAAATACACGTTCACCATCACTCGTTTCCATGAATATGCATCTATTGCTGCATAGTAGCAGTAGCTTCTCAAGTTCTTCAGTTTAAAAAAAATGTGTGTAAAGGTTGCAGCAGTTTTTTTGGTGTTAAATTCTGTCAAATCAAGGTTGGAAATGAAAGTCAAGCCCAAAGGTGAGTGTCTCTGGAAAGCTGCCAAAGCCGAGCGGCCACCACAACACACTCAAAGTTTGCGGTGCTCGTTGGCACGGCAGCGTGTGACACCGCACTGGCACTGAGCAACAACAGGGACTCCTCTTACACAGGAAACTGTGGTTCCCGTCTCAGCCGCTGTCCATTTCCTTTGAGCTACCACAAAACGCTGATATCAGGCATTTGGGGAACAATTAGGTGGATTTTAGGAAGGAACAGACCAACTTGCCGGGCGGCTGACATCAAATTAGAGGCGCAATATTTCCACATTGAATCAGATGAGACAGCTTTTGATGCGCTAATGTTTTCTACAAAACAAATATCAATACAGTTTTGTGATTATATACTGAAAATAACGACTTTTAGCACAGACGGGGAAAAGTAAATATTTATATTTTTCCCCCTCTTTGGCTGTATGTTTGCATCTGCATTGACTTAAGTGTTTGTTTTCTACCCTGTGTGGAAGCATACTGAGAATGATTAACTTGCAGGTGGGGTCACATTCAACATGATAAAGATAAAGATTTGTCATTCAGTGTATTTTCCTCACATGCGCTTTTCTCGTGGTTTCTCCTGCTCTGTGCTGGAGAGTGAAATCACAGTCAAACCGCTTTGGTTTGAACAATCTTGCAAAATTAAATTAGTATGGTAGGTTTAGAAACCTGCTGTAAACTGATGTTAACTGAAGAGTTGCCCTCATGCTGTTCAAACACTTTCTTGATATCAAAACCTTCTTGTTATACGTGCTTTTCTGCAACCTCTACCACAAAAGCATGATTGAAAAAATAACAAAACAAACACATATATATATTAAGTGCAACTTCCTTAAAACTGCAACCGATGTGTGTGATTACAGAAAAGTATGAACCCAAGAAACTTGACTCTTCTGAGTTGCTTTTTTCTTCCCGTGTTCCCGTTTTTCCAGACTGTCGTGAATGCAACACCCGCACCTGTGACTGTCACCTGACGGCAAATAAACACACCTATCCTGCACAAATATGATCCTCCCGGGCTCCTGTAACCGGGGCCGTGAAAGCTGCATTTGGAGCGATTCAAAGGCCGTTTTGCTGAGAGGCGACAGTGCGGGAACGAGTAACCCCCCCCCCCATTCAAAAATGAACCGTTTTTAAGGTCTCCTTCCTGCCTGCTCCCCGACCTCCAAGTTTGCATCTGCTGTCAGCTGGAGGCATCACGCCCTTCCCGCCACAGCCCCCCTTGGCCTCCCTTCATCACCACCACCACCTCCTCCTCCTCACCTCCCGTGTGGCGGACGGCTCTGGGAACAGGTCCTCCCCGTCTTCCAGCTCCTGGAAACCGGTGCGCTCCGGCGGAGGGTCCCTGGCTGTGTCCGCCATGTTGGCTCCTACGGTTGACGGTGACGATAGCTAGCAGCTAGCCAACAGAAACACAAACAGCGGCGCACGGGGGGAAACAGCCGACTGACGCAGCGAGAGATAGAGAGGAGGAGCAGGGAGTCCCAGCTCTGTCATGTGACCGAGCGGACTCCTAGTTGGAGCCGGAGAGGAGGGCAACATGAGGAGGTCTCACTCTGTCTGGCTTCCGTGGGACCGCTTGTCTTTGCTGAGGGATGCCACCAATATGAAATATATCATAAAAGTATTAAGGACAGGATCAGTAGTGACTTTTCGATAAGTTTTGCATATAACAACTCTGATAACCTTATTCCAAAATCTTTATTGGAATCTCAGCGCGCATGTTTGTTTTTTTTGTTTTTTTCCTGAGGTATCTGACCTCCTGTAAGTGTGTGCAGGTGTTTGACATACACAAGTGACCCCGTCAACTGGTGACTCCCAGCTAAACGCGTCTCTGGTTGTCGAAATTACAACAGCTATTTAAAAAAACACGTCGAGGATGCATAGCTGCCCTTGTACTTGCACTAGATTATTATACTCGAGCATATATTCATATACTTTATAACCTGCATATATATATTTTTGCACATTTATCCTTCGTGATATTTGTCAGTGTCAAGACACCAAAAAACTGAGAGAAATTCCTTGAATGTGCAAACTTACTTGGCAATAAAGATTATTCAAATTCTGATTCTGATTCTGAATCCGAGTCTGATCAACTGGATCCTGTTCTACACACTCTGGTCTAGTAGGTGGTGTTATGCACCACCTCCCAAAAATGTTGGTCCACATAAAAACACAAAAACACACTGTTAAGTACATTCAAATGCCAACAGGTGGCGATATGACTGCAAAGCCACATAAATGGAGTAAATGGAGTGTCTTAAAGTCTTCCCACCTGAAGGGGTTCTTCAAAATATTCACTCTTTAGTGACATAAAACGGTCAAAAATGGTCAAAGTTTTATGGATGTTTTATATACAAGCAAAGTCTTTTATATAAAACCGCCAAAACTTTGGAGCCTATCTCAGCATCTTGGAGCGAGGGCGGGGTCACCCTGAACAAGTCGCCAGTTCATCACAGGGCTGACATATAGAGACAAACAACCATCCACACTCACATTCACACCTACGGGCAATTTAGAGTGACCAGTTAAACTAACCCCCAGTTTGCATGTTTTTGGACTGTGGGAGGAAGCCGGAGTACCCGGAGAAAACCCACGCAGACACAGGGAGAACGTGCAAACTCCACACAGAAACGGAATTGAACCCAGTACCTTCTTGCTGTGAGGTGACATATAAAAGACATAAATAAGTATAAATAAGCACCCATGCAGAGGAGAATCTACGACTCAGACACGTAAGGATCGGATATGTTGTAATTGGTTAAAGTTAGTCGATTTTGTAATCCAACATTCTTCCTCATTCTCTCTCCCTCTCCTGGAAATCAAAGTAAAAGGCAAAAATACAGACTTCCCTGGGCTTGAGCTACTTCTCCAAAGATGACTCGGGTATGATTTGTAATGAAAACCTGAATCATTCACAATCAGTGACCCTTTTATGGTGAAGTTGCAGTTTGGACACATTTTTTGGCAGATCTGTTATTAATTGCACAGGCTACTGAGAATTGCATCCCTCTTTTTATAGATGAGGCGATTGCTAAATGTATAAAATTGTCAGAGAAGTCCAAAATAAGAGCTAGAAACAGCTTTTGATCCTAAGGTGTCTCAGTAGAAATGCACTTTATGTTAACATATCCACCAATATAACATTTGCAAACCAAATTATGTACTGTTAACTCCTGGTCTGCAGAGGAAAAAACTGTGTAGTTGCAGTAGGTGATGCAATTAAAATGTAAAATTTGTCATTTCATCATTTCTAGAATTTGCTTTAGAGTTTTGTGTGAATAACAATTTTTTTTGCGTGTTTTTAGAATGTTGGTATGCACATTCATCCATGCTGATGTGAAGTTTTTCAGTTTCATTTGATACATACTTATATATTAAAATTAGCATTTTTAAAATACACATTGAGTGCTTCTGACTGTCTCCCCAAATTAAGGGACATTTGTTTCATTTCTCTCCGATAAATGTTAGTCTTAGGGTTTTTGCACACCACAAAGTGCAGCAATTTTCTGTATCCCCAAGAAAAATATTTTTATCTGGTTCACATGTAATACTGTGAATTGACAGGTGACCCTGGCCTAAGAGAGGAGCATTTTACTGGCAAGTAAAAGTCTCAATCTCTGAATATTACTCCATCACCAAATCGTGTCTCGAAAAGGCAGAGGTGTTAAATGGTTTTCTCTGGCTCATGTTTTAAACTTTTGTGACGTAAAATTTGACATACAAGACATCTGCCAAATAATGCATCCACACTGCAACTTCAAACAAAATCAAGTGAAACACAGTCTAATTGGAATATAACATATCAATTATTGTGCAGCACCTAAAATGTAGAATTCCCCTAAAATGCAATAATATGTTAAATATCCTGGCTGTTACACTAGTATTAGTGGGAGGGTAGGCTATTTTACTTAAGAACAACTTTAAGGTAATTGCTTGAATATAATTTTAAAGTGTTCATGGAAAATATTAGGCTTATAATTTTTAAATAGATGAATGTGATGTTTGTTCAATGGGCAAATATGCAACGTTCAATAAAGATTTTTTTTTTAATAAAGTTAACCCCCAGAAAAGATGTTTCCATAGACGACCTTCGGGCCGTTTCCGACGGTCAGTTATGGGCGTCGCACACTCACTTCCGCATCGCTAGCAAATCAATGGCGCGATCCACAACTCCTAATGTTGCCTAAATTTTATTTTATTTTTTTAAGAGTTTAGGCTCTGAGAGAGTTAGCTCGCCTTCGGAGTTGGTATTTCCGCTGACACGTTGTGTTTATTACTGGTTTGACTGTGTACACACGCAAGGTTAATAAAATTTAAGTTTCGTTTTTGTAGTAGCGTTAGCATGGACGCTAGTGGGGATACGGCTAGGTTGGCTCGGGATGAAGAGCAGGAAATTCTGCCTGAAACGCAGGGGGAGAGAGACCTGGAGGTCGCGTTAGCGAACATGGCAGTCGACTGTAAGTTACCACCATGTCAGTGTTTGCCGGCAGAGGCCAATTAGCTGAAACACAAGCGGGCATATGTCAAAATGGGCGAGAAAGTTCGTAGGGACGCTGGAATTAAACCGGAAGTCATTCAAATATGTGTCCGAGTAGCTTCTCGCAGCATCTTGAAAACAGGATACATGTTATTGATAATAGCCAATTCAGCCCCCAGCTAAGATTGGTGTAGCTTTATTTTTAAATATTTATGTATACAGAGCAGAGAACAACTGAACTTGTGATCATTACTGTACAGTGCGTGTTTCCATGATATATTCACTGTACATTTTAAAGGGAAATACAGCAAAACAAATACATTAATAGTAATAATATACGCTTTCATCATTCTGAAGTCTTTGGACCTGTCTTCTATCTTTTTAATAGATACATTAAGCCTGTCAGATCCAGAACCTGCCATGCAAGTTCACATATGACATCCCAGCCTATTAGAAGAGAAGCTGATTGTCAGTCGATTTACATTGAGCCTTTAACAGTTTCAGGACATAAGAGATGAAATAATGTTCTTTTCATTTGTTTTAAATGTAATCAGTGACTGCTCTCTGTTGTGTCCTGATTTTTGTCCCCACCTCGATTCTTTTCCCAGACCTGCTGCAGAAGGTGCAGGCTGTGCAGACGGACAGCACGACCGAAGAGTCGGGTGTCAACACAGACCCTGACTGGGAGAGTCACCTGGCAGCCATGTGCGAGTACAGCACCAGTCTGACAGAGCAGTACGTAAGTCTGCTGAAGACGCAGCAAGAGGAGGAGGTGGCACACAAGACGGACATGCAACAGTTGCAGAAGAAGAAGGAGGACGCAATCCGCCAGCACCAGGTGAGGCTGACACACACTGATCAAGTTACTTTACTTTCTCAATGTGGAACACACCTGAAACCCTGGACCTGTGAATCAAAACAGGCCACTATAACAGTAAGTGTACTTTACCAGCAGACTGTATCTGTGCTTTTAGGCTCTTCTGGAAAAACTGGAGTCTGTACGAGTTAAACTGCAGCTGAACAACTCAAAAGCCACCAGGAAGAACTTCCTATCCAAGAAACAGGAAATAACCTCAGAGAAAAACAAAGCAGAAGAGGAGAGGGACCGGTAAAAATCAAGAACACGCTGTAAATAAATGAATGAAAAGACAAAAAAAAAAGTGTTTTAATTCCCTGTAATATCTGTTGACGCTCAGATGCCTAGTAATGAATAACTTTTGGAACACTTGCGTATAATGCGTATAACACAAGTTATACGCATTATGAATTTAGATAATGTTAAACTGATCAGTGGAAACACAAATGCAGGCCATTTGAAATATGAAGCAATAAGTTAGCCAAAGGTGACAATTATCTAACGTTGCTTAAATGTACTTTTTGTACCTGCACCTGCATCACAATTAAAGCCTTCCAGAAGTGCAGGTAATTATTGTGCCCCTTTAATCCAACAGAGAAGCGTGCATGCAGGCTCACTTTGTCAAGTTAGTCAAGTTGGCTAAACTTTAGAGCAAGACACTGGTATAACCTCTTGTACTTATGATTGTGCATCATGATGGGTAAGAATTTGTGTTACCGAACTATGCCCAAACCAAACTTGACACATTACTGTTTAAGATTAACAATTCATTAATGAACCTTTTGGAATGTCAGAAAAATAACCATGAGATGTTCCTAAAGGCCAAGGTATTTTGTCCATCCAACAGTCCAAAACACCGAAGATTGTAATGTGACTAAAACATCTTAGAAAGTTAAACCAGAGAATAATGGGCTCCTGTTTCTGAAAATTATTATTCAGTTATCAAAATAGGTGCTGCTTAATTATATGTTGCTTGACTATTTGATTAACTAATTGTTGCCTATGTATTTGTTAGAGCCCAACTGATACGCAATTTTGGGAGCCGATATCGATATTGGAGAGTAAAAAAGTTCAGATATCGGTCTATTTTTTTCTACAATTGTCTGATATTGATAATATATATACTGATAGAGATGTATGTGCAATAGGCCAAAATGGGCTGATAACATTGGCAACTGACATCAGTCAGGCTCTACTATTTGTCAATACGTGTAAAAACAAGAAGAACGTGAAGATGATTAAGCGAGATTTAAAACAATAATATGTGTTCAGATGTGTCAGATACTGCAGAGGTTCTGTCACCTCAGTAGTCGTCCTGGTTAAAGAAATAAAAAGCATGAATCCTCCCACCAGGCTGGCCAAGGAGCTGGAGGAAACGGAGACGAAGCTTACGACTCTCGTGAAGGAGCAGGATGAGGAGCAGCGGAAGTGGCAGGAGGAGCTGGATAAGCTGAATGAGGAGATGGAGGCGGTGAAGAAGGAGGCGCAGGAGGCCGAGCTGCTGGTGTTGCAGGATGAGATCGTTGCGGTGGAGAGGCAGAGAGACGTCGCTATGGCTCACATCGAGGCCTGGCTGAGAGAGGTGCAGATTTCAGAACGTCAAAGAGCTCATTGCAATTACACTTTCTCTGCCCTTTATATAAATTGTCATGTTACACCAAAGCTATTGCAAGAATAACAATCCAGAAAGAACAAACATGGAGCATGAAGTCCTACGGCTGCTCTGCCACTGATCTTGTGGTTTACCTGTCGCAGTTGGCGAAGTACCTGAACACGCTCAGGGTGGAGTTCCCACAGCAGTACCCTCACGAGAAGCAGCAGTGGGACAAGAAGGAAAGTGTAGTCCTGAGGAACCAGGTGGAGCTCCAGAGCCGTTTCCAGGAAGTTCTGCAGCAGCTCCAGCAGGGTCGCCAGCTAGAGTCTCTTCCCAGGATCAACATGCCGTCTCTGCCACAAATCCCCTTGGTAAGACACACACCCCTGCCCCAAATTAGCAAATAATATAACCAGCACAAGATGGCAGAGGTCATATTGATGATATTTTTGACACAAGGCAGCCACACACAGTGGGTAGGAATTAGCATTTGCTCTATGAATTCATGCAAAAGATCCAGCAATGTATTTGCTTTTGTGCTGTGTAAAAACCTTTGAATTGTGCTTTTGCAAGCAGCAAACTACGTATTCCAAAAAATGAATGTCGTTTCCACGCTAACACTTCAGTCATGGTCCATCTCTCACTTTACAGTGGCTAGAAAATTAGCAGTGGATTCGAACAAAAAAAATAAAATATAAGAATTTTAAAAGAGATAAACAGCAAATTATCAATTATGGACTATCAAAATGCAGTTTTTCTAAGATTGAAGCTAACACCTACAGAACAAATATCAGGGTTCTACTCAAGCTTATTTTTAACAGCTGTTTATGTTTGATTCCACAGATTGACCTGAAAATCAGCCAGGCGGTGGCCTACCCCCAGGTCATGCCACCCCCTCCTCAAAACCCGCTGATCCGACCCCTCCCTCCCCAGAGACATCCACACTTCCACCAGCAGCAGAAACATCCTCCTGACCATCCCCAATACCTTCACCGCTACCACCACCATGTCCAGCCCCCGAAACGATTCCCACACAACTTCCAAAACCCGCTCTCCCCCCAGCCTCAATTCCAGCCCCAGGTCAGAGCTCCGTTAAGAGTGACGCCTCCCCCAAGTCTCTCACCATCCCCTCCTGTTCAGCCTACCAAGCCCGTGGTTCCTTCCCCGCCTCCCACCGCTGCCACCACCACCGTTCCTACCGTCAAACCAGACAAGGTCCTAGATAAGCTTGGGGCTCGGTTCCCACAATGCAACAGGGCTCAGCTGTTGTCGCTGCTCCAACAGGTGAAGAGCTCCCGCGGCACGTTGGCCGGCATGTCCGTGGAGGAGGTCATCGAGCAGGTTGGCTTCAGGCTGGCACAAAATGAGTGGTCTGGGCCGAGGCCCTTCAGCCGGCCCTTCACCCCCAGCCCGATCCAGAGGCCGACGCCTTCCTCGCAGAGACCAGCAGGCGGGCCCCGTAAAATGTGCCTGATGTGCCAGAACCACGTGGACCCAGAGAGCCGCCACCCACTGAGCTGCTCCCACACCATCCACAAGGACTGCATCCAAACGTGGCTGCAGTCCAGCAAGAACAACTCCTGTCCCTTCTGCCCAGGGAAGTGACAGAGACAGTGGTGGTGAACCGTCAGCCTCACCAACTGAACTCAACACTGAATGTTCCTTCTGTTTTTGTAAAATGCTGCCTGAAATAAAGAAAGCTATTTGTTGCCAAATAAAACAAATGCACTGTATCACTGATTATATTAACAGAATTGAAAGCAGGCCAGCTTAAAGATAATTTTAGCACTTTTTTTAGATGTTATCGGATCAAAATTTGATGTGTTGAAATGTGATATACTGAACTAAAGCTAGTTTTGATGTGCCAATACATGGCATGCTAACATGGCTATAGTGCACATTAATTATGCTCATTAGCAGATAATAGTTAGCTCAGCATGCTAAAACTAGTGTGAACACTTCAAGAGCGAGATGAGCGTATCGAAAAAGAATTCAAAAAAATGTTCCTGCAGTTTTGTGTGCAAATAAACCAAATCCAATTTGCTGATTAATGGTTATTACACGTGTATTTTTTTCTATTCTGGACAGCAAGGTTTCGCTCTCCTTCCACATTTTATGCCAAGCTATGTTGATAATAACCTGTTAAAAATCAACAGTTTCATTCTTGTGTCTTGAATTTTGAACTATCCCTTTAAAATGTTCGCTCAAGGTGGCTGTAAACATCACAAAACCAGATGCTTCACACTAAAATCTGGTCAATTTACACAAAAGCAGACCCCGGCCATCCACTGCTCACTCTAAATACAAAAAAATCACACATTTACAAAGTGAGATCAGTGCAAAAACAGTCCATCGCCTTTAAAAGATTCCACTCCAAGACAAACGCACACACATCCTCTCTCCCTGTGGACATCCCAGTCAGCCTTAATGGGAGTGCTGGTCGGTCGATGGGCAAGGTTAAAGGAGCTGTCATTTCCCAATAAACATCAGAACACACACGGTGCAAAGTGCTGAAAATGTGTCTATCTGCAGGTCTTTCACAGACCTGCTTCCTGTTCACTGCCTGAACGTCCATCTTTCCTCTAACAAACTCTCCCTCTCTGTTTAAAGGTTAGTCTCTCTGCTGGCTCTGACCGATGTTACAGGCAGCAGTGCCAATAAAAGCCGCTCGCCTCCCAGTCAAGCTGCTGTAATGAATGAAGAGCGCTGCAGAAAATAAAGACAAAACGCTGCCGAGGGCACAGAGGTCGTCGAATCAGACAAAGGCTTCGGAGAGAGGAAGGGTTCAGAATCTGGCCGATAGCTGTGCCGGATGATTCAAAAATCAAAATAAAGCGTCTGCTCTTGGCTGTGAGCCTCAAACGTGGCAGCACTAGTTGGGATCAGTCAGAGCGAGACTGAAAATGACTATTAAACTTGATTGTTACAGGAGAAGTCTGGCACTTTTCAAACTAAGCCCCTTTTTTTCTGGCCTTGTGGCCTCTAAAATGTCACAAAATACATTATTTCAATATTACTCCAGTATGGAGTTTAGTCAGTAGGAAAGAGTAGCTTGACAAGCCTGCGAGTCCATATCGAGGAAATTAATAGCTTTCACTGCCACTAAGTACAATTTAAACGTCTGGTAACAGAGTAGATACCTACAATGAAACGTGTTTTCATCTCAGTAATTGTAAAGATACTGTTTGAAATTAGTGTTTGTACAGTATTTTTTTTCCTACCTTTTTCTGCTGACGGTGCATCCAAGATGCCACCAATCAGTCGCCAAAGCGGCACCAATGTTTACTAAAGACAAAAAACACCACCGTGCTGTGGTAACGTGCTAAATAATGAGGCATTAACTTGGAACAAATGTACTCAAATTTTGAGCTTCGAAAAACATTTGAAGATTTGGCAAACGGCCATCAAACGGTCATCAAATGACCGGTTGTGTCTGGGGTGCAATGTCAGCGGCCAAAAGCAGAGAACGCAAGGGAAAACAGTGTGCGTTCATTTTATACAGAATCTCTACAGTTACTGAGTCGAGAGCCGTGGGAGTTTTACAGTAGGTATCTACCCTAAGCTGCCTGACACTTGCAACAACATTTCGAGGTGGTTACTGTCGAAAAGAAGCGGTTCATTTCCAACACCGCTCCATTGTTTAGCCTCGCTCACCTGAAGCCTGAACTCCATGCTGGAATAAAAATAACTAAACGCGTGTTTAATTGAATTTCTTGGCTTCCAGAAGCCCGTGAAATTGACCATCTTCTGCACTAGCTGTACGTCCTGCTGTTTCCTCTCAAACAGTAATATTTTTGGTATCAGATCTGACAAAAAGACTCTGGTAATATGTCAAGTAGGGAGAAGGAGTAAGAGTAGTAGCAGTAATTTTAGTCCGGTGTATTTATAATATAGTTATTATAGTAATTAAAAAAAAATGAACCCACTGAAAGTGTGAGATCAAATCAAATGGGAGAGGCACATCGAGCACACGGGCCATGTTTATATCCTATAAGGGCCCAGCTGAGCTCAAAGAGCTGATGAGCTGCACACGGCCAGGACAGGCCCCAAAAGTGGGAGGGGCATCAGAGGATGCTGCAAACGTCCCGTTTCCATGCAAACAAGAGCTCCTGCAGCATGTTTAACTTTCCCTCCGCAGTGTAAGAGGAGCGTTCGCTCTGACACGTGTTACCTGCTTCCCTCTTTCTTCACAAGCTCCTGCATTCGAAGCGTGCTGACGTGTGGCCACAGTTTGCAGTTTTACCTCCAGAGGTTCCTGTTAAAGATGGTCTACATTGGTTTAAAAGTACTTTTATCTGCTGTGCAGGCTCACTGTAGTGTTTTCTTTTCCTTGATTTGGCGGCGGTATGGATCCGGCGGGGAGCGTCTCCAGGGTGGGGGCATTAGTGATGGTCTGCTGTGTCTCCAGTGGATCCTGTGACAGCTCTAATGTCGGTGTGATTTACAGACCGCTGGACAAACAAGCATCATTACCGCGGCCTGTAAACGCGGGCCCGACCGACCTCTCCCAAAGTGGGGTCTGGGGACCCTCGGTGGCCCCTAAGAGGCTCTCAAGGGACCCCTCAGTGAAATGAGAGAGTTTTATCTGAGCGCTGTTTCATTCAGGATGAGATTACTGGCTGAGTGAGCATGAGCGATCAGAGGTTTGAGCTCCTCCTGTCATCGTTTCACAAAGCAGTAAGTGACAAACAAAACCCTCTTTACTTTCAAAGTTTTGTGACATTAAGGCTCCAAGCTGAGAGAGGAAAAATCCACAGCAAAACCCTTAAATCCAGCTGTAGGAGATTTTGGCATACTGGATCGTTTGAAGTGGAGTTTCTCAGTGTATTTACATCATTTCAACCTTTTCGATTATAACATTTTTTTTTACCAAGTTTTATTTTACAGCAAAATGTATTATCATCTATTGCTTTTAAGTTGTAATCTGTTTTTTAAATCAATTTTAATTCGGGCAGCTTAATCCAACAAAAATAATTTAATCACATTGCGGATGTGCTTTCAGTTACACCTTTTTTGTGTAAACATCATGGGAAACTTCTCCATTTTTAATAGATTAAATCCCACACTAACCTTGAAAATGGGGAAGAAATTATGCTCGATTAATGTTGGAATTTAGATTAAAACTATTCCAATTTAGGCTGCAGCTTTGAGCCTTTCTATCATCATAATTTTCTTATATTCTTAGTCGTTTCAACAATGTTCTGAAATCATATGATATTGTGTTTTAACAACACAAAAGCGACCACCTCGGTAACTAGGTTTAATCCTTTCTTTTTTTTAAGGAATAACAGTAAACATTGCTGCTGCTGACACACAAAATTTACTTAAAAATCAATCATCTCTGGCTTTAACTCTGTCTTTATGGCAATTTTCTGGTCACACACTGTTTCAGCAGCATTCAGAAGGAACGTCGGTGCACTGTCAATGACAGAGGCCGAGGAAAATAAGACATCATTTTGCAGCAGGTTATTCATAATGTTTGTTCTCGGTGTTTGTCCTCTGGGGACACTCAGTCTGAAGGCCAAACAAACACTATAACGAGGTACCGCTGCTGTTTTCATGCTCCGAATCAACAAAATCGACTGTGTGATAGAGGAGCCAAATGCCAAACGACTGCTAAAGAGCAGAACTGCTGCTGTTGCTTTTGGAGATTTGTTGTTCTGTTTTTGTTTTTTTTTTTGTCCTCAGCAGCAGCAGCAGCCTAAAAACTGCAATGCTTCCCCCTAGTGTCCTTGTAGGGGAACTACAGAGCGACAGACAGACTTTTCTGCTGATTTTCTGCAACCAGTTGACTAAAACGCACCTCATCTAATAATGAATACATTTGAAAAATCTATTTCAACCTTTAAAACAAGTTTTTGTATCACTTTATTAATTAAAAAAAAAAACTATACTCCAATTTCCTCTCGACTTCTTTTATCTGATATTGGGACTGTCTATATTTTTTTTTACATGTAATTTTAATTCGCTGATTTTAATGTTTCCTTTTGTGAAGCACTTGGTTATTAAAAGGAAACCTTCGTCACAACAATGGTATTCAACAATTCCAAGTTCTGGTCAGAAAACTCTGAAAAGAAAAAAAGGAAAAGGAAATTGTTTCTCTGGCTGTCACATTGATGATGAACAAGTTTGTCTTCCTTTGATTTTACAGAGCTTCATCAGTTTAAAAAATCAGTTTAATGTCTCGAGTGTTGATGTTATCTGTCCACCTGTCGATATTAGAGGCCAATCATAAACTCTGTGCTCGTAAAAAAAAAGAAGACAGAAAAACCCCGCTGAACTTCATTAACAGGCTGAACCAACAAAACATGAACAATAGATCGAGCTAATTATTGTGTAGTCATTTTCTTACCACATATATTATCTGAAATGATCTGTGATGGAAACAAAGTAAAACGGAAACCCCCCCCCAAAAAACAACACTTGTAGATGTATCGTTTCTTTTTGAAGGAGAAAATGGAAAAGCATCAGTCTGTGTGTGTGTGTGTGTGTGTGTGTGTGTAAGAATAATGTATTTCTGAAACAAGTCAAGGTGTTAAAAAAAAAAAAAAAACAGGCTTTATTGTGTGCAGTTTCATTTCTGCTGTAATTTCCTGTACTGACGATATGAGTTTGGATGATTTCACTTTTGAAGTCTTGTCGTTTACCATCATTTCTGTAATAATAATAATCAATGTCAACTTAATATCAGAAATGAGGGAGCACAGAGTTATCTCCCCCAAAAAAGACAACAGATAGAAGTTTAACTTTGACACTGGATAATAAATCGCTAGCAGCACTTCAGAATTTATTAGTTGACTTGTATGTTGTATATTTAAATGAATCTGGAACAGCAAAGTATCTAACATTGTAAAATGAGTACAATAATGGAGTGGAGAGATAAGAGATATATTCACGGTAGATGTGTGGAACTGGGTGGTCTGGCCCGCCTGACCCGCCGACCCAAAGCTTCAGCATTGGACAGCCTGGCAATGAGGCTCCGCGGTCTCAGACATGGCATCTTCCATCCATCTTCAGCCTAAAATCATCCACAACCCACTTCTCTGCAGCAAGGTTCACTGTGAGAACATTCGCGCTGGTCTTTGCA
The DNA here is from genome assembly GCA_001698575.1 of Mola mola. Taxonomy (NCBI): domain Eukaryota; kingdom Metazoa; phylum Chordata; class Actinopteri; order Tetraodontiformes; family Molidae; genus Mola; species Mola mola. Next base: position 6,335,422 of record KV751322.1, on the reverse strand, counting down.
GGAGGATAATTCAAAACATCGGCCTGGCAAAGCAAAAGTCAGTAATCGATAACCTGAGGCAAAGAACGTGGCCTCTGGTCCGGCAGAAGAGTCTCAAAATCATTCGTTTTAGAGCCATGCAGAGTGCCAGAGGCGGCTGCTCTGCCAAAGGTCAGAGTCACACTGTGTGATGCCAACAAGCTCGTGCCAGCAGACAAAACGGTGATGAATGCAGAGGAGATCTGGACGTTTTGGGTCGCGGTGACAAACACGGAAGGCTGAGTTTGGCTCGTCGTAGGAAAACAGACCGAAAGGAATGTAAATGCAGAGTTTGATCTGCATGTAAATGGAGCCTGGTGTCCTTCGGGAAGGCCTCTGTGGAAGACGAATGGTGTTTATCAGCCGGGCTCGGCACTTTGACCAGGACACCGTCTAATTACTTTTTTTCTTAAAGGTTGTATTTATTAGTATCCATCATCGCCGTTGTTACATCAATTAATGCTGTTGACGGGCTGAGGAATTGTCCCCCTCAGCCTCCTCCTTCCCGTCCTCACCTCCTCATCCCCCCCTACATCCTTCAGAGGCAGAAGAACCTCCACTCCTCTCTTTGGCATTAAAGGCTTGTCATCCCAGCATGCCGCAGGGCTCTTGGCCCCAGCCCAGCGGTGTCAATTAAATTTGATTGACTGAGTAAAAGAAGCACACAAATAAGCCAAAACAACAGACACAAAAATCTATACATGACTCCTCTCCCCACCCCTCCACCCCGACTGTCAAATCAAGCGCCTGTCTCGTCCATTTTCATGGCGTGTGCCGTGGACACCGGCCAGGAGACAGCCTGTTAATCACGTGTGTGTGTGTGTGTGTGTGTGTGTGTGTGCGAGCATCAGGGCCGGCCAAACGCACTGCCCGTCCCGTCCATCCCGCCCACCTTAAACACCAAACACCCCCCTCCTCCATCTACACAGAGCAAACCAATTAGCGGCTCTGGAGCCTCGTCCACGCTACAGAGCTGAGGCCCCTGGGTATCGACTCAGACTGTTGTCCAATGAATGAGGTCTAATTTATCAGTTTAACTTCACCATCCCCCTGAAAGAAAAGCAGAGAGGAGGGAGAAAATAAATAGCCCTTGTTTTTCTGTGGAGGAACGTTTGGAAAATCTCCAATAAACTCCTCACAGCTCCTGTCCTGTTACCTCTTTGTGTTGTTTTGCTAATTGCGAGCCAGCGAGCTCATGTTTCATATTCGCCGCCATGATTGAGGGACGCCATTAGAACCAACCCCATTAGGCTCCGTGGGGAAGCAGCCGACCGTGCGTGGGAACCATCACAGGCCAATTTGCTACCCAAACACCATAAATCCTGCCCCGTTAAGTGACTGTTTTTGATGCCGCCGAGGTGCACGGAAATAAATACACGCTCTGGTATGTATTGTCCATCAAATTAGCAGAGAGCACAATTCACACATGGCATCAGTCAGGGGGGCCCATTACAGTGTTGGAGCAGGTCTCAGTGATGGTAATGGCCTGAAGTTTGTAAAACTTGACTTTTAACTTTGTCATCGATCAGGAATCTCAAATTGGTCGGTTGCAGTTTTAAGGTTTGACTCCATTTGGAGAGAACGTGCTAATACGTCACAGCTGTCCTCTGTGAGAAAGAAAATCAGAAAGTTCGAGAATAAAGTCATAAATGTATTAGAGAGGAAAAACGTAGTCTTAGTCGTTTACTTTAGAGGACAGATGTCAGAGGAAGGATAATGACGGGGAACTTTGTGAAGTCGTGTTTTACAAACAGGTAAATTCTTCATCTGTTGACATATCAGCATCACATCAACATCAGTATAAGTAAACTGTTGATTCCGAAGAAAAGAACTTCACAGACTTGGAGGAAATCGCCTCTTTCTGCTGGCTGTCCAAGGACCTGCCTGTTTTGTTTTTTTTCGCATAAAATCATGTAAAGTTATAAGTGGATTTTCGTAAAATTACGACATTTTTTCTTGTACATTTACAACTTTTTTTCTTGTAAATTCATGACTTTATTCTCAAACTCTTAAAAAAAATAAAAAATAAAATGAAAATTCAAAAAGTGCCCCTAAAACTCCAAATGCCAATTATTTTTGTCATCAATTAATTGGCCACATTATTTTCACGATTAATTGATGAATCATTTGTCCTATAAATTGGGAAAAATAGGGAAAAAAATGCTTCTTTAATCTTATCCAGACTCTTCATTTGCCGCCAGAAACAACAAAGCAAAACAGCAAATCTTGACATTTGTCTGATAAGTCTGTTTCAGACAAGATTGAGATGATTAATTGATTATTGACAGCGTGACATTCAGGATCCACCTAAATTGAAAAGGTGCTGAGCTGAGTTTGGGAGACTGAAGACAGAGTCTGTAGCCAAGTTTCCATTCCAAGAGAAGAAAAACGGTAATGGAAATGTAGAATTCCCTTTTCAAGCATCTTGTTGGGAATCGTCTAATCGTCCCTCACAGATCGCACATTTTCTCCTCTTCACCGGATTTTTCGGTCATGTCGCCTTTGCATGCTTTTCCATGCAGCTGTTTGCGTTTTCAGATGAACTCTGAAACTGAATAGCCTTTAGGGTGAAAGCATTGCAGGGATAAGCCTTTGCCCAAGAAAAAAGTGAGTTAATTTTGGGAGACATCCATATATTAGATCCAAGATTTTTTTGAAGGATTCTCCATTAGTGTGACATACTGTAAGACACCCTGTCTTAAAGGAGGTTTTTGCTCTCTATTTGTTATAGTTACTGTCACTGTGCAATGATAATATAATGAGAATGACGATGTTATTGTTTTAAATATGCTGTCTTAACAGTCATTTTTGTCTGTCACGAACTTGACTTCCTCTATTTCTTGTTTGGGTCTTTTCTTGTGTTTGTTGCAGGTTGTAAAGCAATTTGGATCAACTGTATTCTCTGAATTCTCCAAAAGATGAGGGGAATAAAGTTCAACACATCAACAGTCTGAACACTTCTGACAGTCAGCTGCCTTTGAACTAAACGAAACAAAATCATCATTGTGGACCATGACGGTGAAGAATACAGTAATTCTATGTAAAAATGTGTAAACACTTCATATAGATGGGAGTGAAAACTATAGAATGGTGCTTTGATGGAAGGGACTAACATTTATTTGCTGATGGTAACACTTTATTTCAACTCGTTTTCACAACGGCTGCAGTTACAGAAAGAGAGAAGAGCAGCCGTCTGTCTCTGTACATGCTGGTCAATTTAAAAAAAACAAACAAATCAGATTTAACATCCAGCATTCATTGATACTGTGTCTCTTTTTAACTTTTTTTTTTTGCATCCGAGATTTCATCAAAACACAACAAACTACACAAGTAAACGTGCAGAGGTTTGTCACCTCTGGAAAACGACGCCCAAGACTCCTCCCCCTTGCCCTGACGGCGCCGTCACAATGAAGATTTTTCACATAAAATAAACTGCAATGAAAAAACAAACCCACAGACAGATCACGGACTGTTTTGGCAGGGATCAATAGTTCTGAGGTAATGCAGGCAGGACAAAACCTAACTTCATTTTATGAATACTGCATGTAGTCTCTGAATTCCAAAATTAATTAGATGGAAAATATAGGAAGCCAACTATGATTAGTAGCAAGGTAAATTGAGTTTGGAAAGAAAAATCTTCATATTCAGTAATTATTGGAAAAATCATTCTTTTTGCTTGTCTGTTATTCAATCTGGCATTTTTGTATGTTTAACTGGCCCTCTGTGTGTTGACTAAAAGTGGGATTAACTGCAGTTAACTGAAGTTAATTAAATGATACCCCCCCCCCCCTATAATTAGGAGCAAATTACATAATTGTTTCAAGCAAACGTCCAGGGAAAAATACAGAACCATAAAATGCTGATTTACTAAACTTTGTTCAACATTGTTGGGCATGCTGGAATTTGAGTTGGTACCAGTCTGCTGGCTGGTATCAGGAACATTTGCTGGGTATGAATCAAGATGGAAGACAAGGCAAACAGGTTCTTGTCAGCTCTGAATGATTTAAAAAAAAAAAAAATCAGTGGTTCAAGTGCACGTAGGAATCACTTTGCATTGAAACTATTTCCTGAAAAGTAGGTTGAGTTTCATCTGTGTGCGTCCAGTTTGTAGATGTGGTGAACGGCCAACTACGTTTGTACTTCTTCATTGGCAAACATGCAACTTCTGTGATGAATGCCAGTTACAGCAAAAGTGCGCAAACTGAGCACAAACACAAACTGATAAGATTGTCTCTGTTCTGTAACAAAGTTGGGTTTACATTCTGGCTCTTCTCCTTCAGCCAAAATAAAATACAAATTCAATACAAAAGCTTCTAAAATAAACGCGGAGCTGCTCACACAGCAAACAGACGAACTGTATTTCGGCCATAATTCTTCAGACTTCTAAAATCAATTATGATTTTTTCACAGTGCAGCACACAATATTATAGACATGTTAACAGTATTCCTTAATCTTTTTTGTTCGCAGTCTTTAGTTTCTCCTGTTTCAACCAAAGAAAGCTTCCAGAGGATTTGGCGGCATCTAGCGACGCAGCTGCAGATTGCTACCACTCGCCTCACCCTACCTTTAGAAGCATTTATAGAACTAAAAACAGGACAATGTGAAAGGTGCTCCCCACAGCCACTATTTTATCTGTTCTGGTGGAGAAGAGTCTCAAAATCATTCGTTTAAGGGCCACCTTGTCTCCATTTGAGATGGAGACAAGGTGCGCTGGAAGAGAACCCGCTCCCTCTGTAATACATAAAGGGTTCAATTTAAGGTAACGAAAACACAAGGAATCTTATCCACTAATGAGAACATTATCAATATTCTATCACATTTCTGTCAGCAGATTCTCCCTAAACCCTACACTCTGGATACTGGTCTGCACAAAGCTCTGACCTTAACACAGTAAAACACTTTTGGGATGCACTGAGTCATGAATCTGTACTGGACCTGCAGATGTGAAATCACCTTTGCATCTGATGAAGACACTAAAAATATTAGGCTGGTTCTTCAAAAAGACAGTCTCATGAAGCAGAATGGCTTAGAAGTGTGTAAACCTATAAATGGTAAACAGCGAGAAAGTTCTTTGTAAACCAGATGAATTAACTGCACAGCAGAATCTCACTCATCCAGGCAGAGGGTGTATAAACATAGAGGAATGTGAAAGGAAAAATACAGACGGTGACGTCTAACAATGACCGTTTAAGTGAGAAAAATTTCAGCTGCACAACCAAAGTATTCATATTAATGTAAACATGCACTAAACACAATGCAGATGTGATCCAGCTTCTCACAAAGCTTACACATTCGAGAGCCGAGGCTGAAATCACACACTTGTTTGCAAGGCTAACATTATCTTCCATCATGACTTGCCTGTGTGCCGCTCCTGCAGCTGTTTATCTATTATGTGCGTCAAAAAATGTTAGTGGTTCTTGGCTACCAAGCTGAAACCACTTACTACCAGGCCACAAAGATGTGAACCAACCAGACAATTAATACTGTGCTTGGATAAGTGCTTCTCCTAATTCAGCTTTAAGTAAGAGGATAGTTCATTTGAAAACATGTCTTGTGGTGTAGCAAATAAGAAATATGTTCATCAACTCAGCCTTGGTTTTCGGTTTCAAGCTCTGTGGCAGCCGTCCCAAAACTGTGACGGTGAATGACAAGTTGATATTATTGGCCCGTTTGTCAGCCGCTGTAGAAGGTGCATCCTTCAACCTCCCCGTCTTACACCAAACACACAACTAAAGTCTACTTCATGCCAAAAATACTGCATAGATTATAACAGTGAAAAAAAACAAATTAAATTGATGATAAAAAAGTTAAATACTATATATACAGTGGTTTTCAAACTATTCTATGTGCTGGTGCACGTTACGTGCATGATTATGACCACATTTTTAGAATCAATGACTGTGTGCACAAACATAAATACTGATATTCTTCTTTAGAGTAGTTCAGAAAACAGTAACAAAGTGGCTGAGAACCGAAACCTTTAAGCGCTATTTAGAATTTTGGCACTACTTTTGGTTTATTTTAGCGGACCAATTTAGAGTATTACGATGTAAGATCTCGCAGGACGCCGATTAATATTCTACCTTCTTTTAGTCTGTGAATAAAATCAGCTGCTACACTTTCAATAAAGACACAGGTTCCGTTCATCCACTTTGCAGTCACTGCCATCTCTGAAAAACAGCATCAAATACATTTGAACAGAGACAATAACATAGCTGTTACAGTTTGTTTTTGTCTTTCAGTCTTGAAACTGCATAATAACCATCAAATGTCAAAGGTTTGCTGACACTGTGGGTTAGCAAAGTATAAAAACTTCAATCGATATTCAAAGAGTGTTCTGCTGATGCGACGTTCAGTTTTGAAAGGGTGCAATCTATGACAAAAAATGGTTAGAACCAGTAGAAATATCTCTTGTTCGCTGCCGCTCTCTGACTGCTCCTTTCAGCAGTCTGTTCGTCATGTGCTCTCCTGCCCTTCAATAGGCACTCATTGGTTAAATGTTACTGGTTTTGCTCTTGCCCCTGGCTCCTCCTCCTCCTGGGCTACATTTACTATCTGCCTTCCTGCCAGGTGAGTTCAGACAGGGAGACAGTTTAACAACAGAGCCCGAGTGTCCTCCACTGTTGCTGTTGTTGTTGTTGTGGTTTGTGTTTCCGCTCAGTGTCTCCATGATTGAGCGGAAAGCCCCAAATGGCCGCTTGCATTCAGAACTTCCTGTTGGAGTCCTCTCCTTCCCAGGATTCCCTTTGGTCTCTTTGGTCTGCTCTGCTTCCTGATTGGAGCTCTTGTGGACCTGCTCGTCAAAGGTGACCCTCAGTTTGAGGTTCTGAGACGTCTTCCTGCGAGACGAGGGTGACTTCAGGGCGCTCTTGGGACTGGTGGCAACTTTCTGCCCATTTGCGGCATCTTGGAAGTCGGCAGAAGCGTCTGGGGTTTTACCGTCTGAAGCCTCAGGGTCGCTGGAGGTGGGGGAGGGGTTGTAACCAATGCTGTCCACCGACTTTGACCCACTGACAGAAAACGCCAGCTTCCTCTCCGCTGTGGAGGAGGAAGAGGAAGGAAGGTGCTTCCTCATCATCAGGTTAAGGTGGTTTGACATCGGCTCCTCCTCTGAGATTGGCAGGTGGGTCGGCCGATCAGGCCGGCCCTGAGGGTTTGAGACTCCTTGACTTTTACCTTCTTCTGGTGGATAACCATCAGAGTCTGATTCACTCAGAGAGCGCTGCATGATCTGTTTGAGCCTCGCTAGCTTGAGTTCTCTCCTCTCCACCAGCCCCGGTCTGCGCGCCCCGGGAACCCCGGCGCCACATTGGCCCTCTCTGCTCAGGCTACCCGCCTGGGGCAGCCTCTCCCTGGGACACAGCGTGTCCGATATGTCCTTACCCAGCAGCTGCCGCAGCACAGAGTCTGAGCCCACCCCTCCCTGGCGAACCAACCACTGACCGTCACCCGGGCTCCCCTCCGCTGTCAACATCATCTCTGGCCACGCCTCCATTGAGGGCTGATGGGAGCTGGAGTTCAGACAGGGAGACAGAAATTATCCTTCATTTTCACATTCTGTTGTGTTATTGGTGTGTTTAACCAGTACAACATACTTATATTGGTAGTTACTCTTGTCTAATCATTATTGTATAACGATTATGCAAATACTACAAACGCTGCTGCTGCTACAACAATAACTACTACTAACACGACGACTACTACTACTACTACTACTTAAAGTTAAACTAATTTCTGCTCTCTAGTCTTGTCTACAGATAAAGTTGTACTAAATTAAACAATTTAAATAAAATACAATAACTGTAATAAATAATACAGAGTAGACCTGATGTTTACAGTCTGATTTCAAGCTCCACAATGGAGCAAAGCCTGACCGTTTGTTCACGTGTAATTAGACCCTCATTTGTGCTGCACACCAGCAAACTGCTGTAAATGTTGAAATCACTTGCTTTTATTACTGTTGTCACCGCCGCTGTTCACGTGGGAGGCTGTTGAGTCTTAGTTCTTCTCAGTGGAGTTTACAATTGTCACTCCCAAAACTCTGCAGTGCGGAAAGTGGTGCATTCTTGCTAGGAGTGACGAATAAGCGCAGTTGCTGTGTTGACTACAATATTTTCCAGCTATGACATTCCAAAGACTCACTCCTTGGCTATTACACCTCTGCCAGGTGACAAAGGTAAGCTTGTCTTATGTAGCAGAAGCAATAGATGAGAATAAACTTACTGCAGTTCTAAAGTACTGTATCTGTATTATAACGACCGAAAAACTTCACAGTCATTGAAGCTAAAATTGATGCTGCAGAAGCACTGCAGATGTAAAGAAAACACTGTAGATAATCTGTTTCTGAGTGTGGAAAACGAGGGTCCTCTACAGTATGTGTGTGTGTTACCTGGGTGATCTGGAAGGTGTCCCCTCTGCCTTGATAGGGTCAGTCAGTCTCTGCAGTTGCTTCTGTAGGGTCATTCGCTCCGCTGCCTGTCTGCATGACACATGACACACACAACATGATCAACGATGACACAGTTCCAAATGTATGCTGCTGAGTCATGTCCACTGCAAACAGGATAGAACTGTAGCCACTGAGCTGTAAAAAAAAAAATCATATTGTGATTAAATTGTTCAATATTGCAACTGTGAATTATGATAAAGACAAAAATTGGAAAAAAAAATATATAACAATGGTGATGTAATGTGATTTTGTGATTATATGCAGAAAAGACCTAATTTACAATCACTCAATCATCATTTATTATCATTATATCAAAGAAATTGCTTCTGCAATTTTGATATTGCACTTGGACGTTTTGCAAAGCTGCTGAAGGTAACTGAAAAAATTAAAAATTATGAGCTTAATGGTCGTAGCAATGCCACAACCGGACTGCTGATCGTGAAAATGTTGTTTATTATTTTGGCTGCAAAATGTTTCAGAAGCAGAAGAACCAATATGTTGGTAAATGTTAAAATAAAAACTGAAAAAGTACAAAAAAAAAAAACGGTACAACTTCGACATTTATAACAAAAACACTGTAACTTACTCATTGAGTTGTTTGGTGAGTTTAACAACTTGTGAGGCCAAAGACATGCAGGTTTCCACGACGACCAGGTAGCGAGCGCAGGTGGTGTGTCCCTGCCGTTCGGCGCTCTGCGAAGGACGCTCCCCCTGCTGGTTCTGGACGGTCACATTAGAGCCATACTCCACCAGAGTCTGTATCCAGAGGCAGAGGAGAAACTATTACTGAGGTCTGGCACTGGTGCTGATGATTGTTTTGAAGTCAGCATTTAAATCAGAAACAATATTTTTTTTGCCAGTGGTGGCTCTGTTATTATACTTCTGTCACAGTGGGATAAAATGCTCACCCCACAGCACAGATCCACTTGGATCGCCCGAGAAAAAAACAGCCATTTTATAAAAAAAAAAAAAAGGATCATTAGCTTAATCAGTATTTTGATTGTCAGCTAGGCTAGCCGACAGGAAGCAGACCAAAGTGATAACATCCTGCTCTCCTTCAGCTGGGTGTGCCACCTACCAGGGATAATAGAAACACTCAGCCTCCATTGTAGGAAAACAAGCTTCAGATTGTGAAGCACATTTTACAATAAATCAATTTTTTCTCATGATCAGCAGGAGTACGGTAACTGAAACAGGATGTTCCCTAAAAACAGAACATCTGGGCTGTCACACCAGCCTGGGAAAAAAAAAAGACTTAATTTTGTGCTTTGTGGGATCATTCAGAGCAGCACCCTACTTATCATTCCATAATTTCCTGTACTAACTAGAATTAGTAAGTTTAATTCGTCACTTTTCTGAGGTGCATAAGTAGTCACTCTAAATCCTAAGATTGCTGAAGAGGAAGACGTGTTCCATTTTCAACCTCCCATCAGACCCTGCCTCCAAACTAGGAAGAATGAATGCACACACATGCTGTGCATACCTGTATACAGGTCAGGTGGCTGTACTGAGCTGCTACATGGACCGCGGTGTTTCCGTTCTGGTCAACTTCATCCAGAGAGATTGCCTGTTCCTGCATGAACTGGAGTAGCCACAACAAGACCTTCTCCTGGAGAGACATAAAAAGACCGAGAGGGACACTCTTTACAATTTGACACGCAATTAATTGAGCAGTTATAAGATTATGATTCCCAGCTCATCAAATGCTGATGCTCTGAGTTGGTTCAATGGACCAACCAGTTACACCGGTATTGGATGACCTGTTATTGAGGTCTTAACAATCAATAAATCTTAACAATCATGGTAAAAGGACACCTTTAAAAAAAAAAAAACGGTGATAATTTTGTTTATACAAAAACTTGACTCCTGGTATTTGTTTGTCTTCACTACTGTTTGAGATGGAAATAAAGGGGAACAGGAGCAAACCAGCTTTATAGGTGACTTGTTTTTACTAAGTGCTATGTGAAGAGTATTTCATGTGGATTTCAAAAACAAACTGATAATAAATATTCTAGAGACAGACACAGGTTTCAACACATTTCTGATGCTGTCATTTTAATACTTGTCCAGACTTTTCGAGGATCTCGAGGATAATATAGCTTGTTAGTTAGGAGGTTATGTTTTATCTGGCATTTGTTAGTTTATTTATTTGATATTAGTTTATTTGTCAACAAGATAACTCAAAAACTTACGGATTTTGATGAAATTTTTCAGAAGAGGTTAAAAATGGCCAAAGGAAAAATCGATAAGATTTTAGTGGATCATCGCCTGGATCCAAGAATTTTTTGTTTCTGTATTTTTACTGGATGGAAACTAATAAAGCTTGCAGACTTGCAACTAACACTAATACGAAACAACATGTTGGTATCATCGTAATAATAACACAAACATTGCGCTGTGAGTAAAATTTGCAGGTCTACTGACATGTGGGAGGGATTATTTGAACTTGGCGGAGGTTTGTGCTCCCCGAGTGCCACTCTCTAATTTGCATTTGTATTCCCGTGAATGAGCGTGTGTTACCTGTCCATAGCGGGCGGCGTAATGGATCAGACTGGGATGTTCTCTGGTGCAGCTCAGCTCTGCGATGGCCTCCGTCTCACTCACCATCCACCTCACACACTCCAGATGACCATTCTGTAACAAACAAATACACGGATGTGCTCAGAGAACCCAATAATAAGAGTAAGTATACAAGACGCTTGTTAAGAGCCAATCAGATATCACACTTCCAGTCTGGCAGCCAATCAAGCCCCTGGTTTGCACTGCAGGGCAGACAACAAAGGACATTTTTCCTGAGTTAATATTTGTCAGTTTCATTTCTGGGGCACATTTTGGAACATCCTGCTGCTACCAGAATGGCTGATGTGAAGACATCCCTCAATACTTCTTGACCTGATGCACTAGTTAGCTGCCGCGCCAAATATCTGCATGTCCAAGTTAGCTTACAATATTAATAGTTCCACTTGTAGGCAAAAAAAGGGGGGCATTGAACAGAGATTTGGAACATTATTAGTGGTATTTAAAAAAAAAAAAAAAAAGTATTAACATTATAGTATTTACTTTTAAATGACCACATAGACACACACTGACCTTGACTCCCAGACCAGCGGGTGTGAGCTGTTGGTTGTTGCGTTCGTTAAGGCCGTCCTCTCCCATCAGAGACGTGAGGTGCTGCAGACACTCAGCGTGACCCTGAGAGGCTGAGATGTGCAGCAGGTTGTTTCCGTCCTCATCTCTGATCAGCTCCAGGTTATCTGCTGCCAGATGAGGCTGTGGGAGGAGTGAGAGGAGGAAGACGGGGAGGTGGAGGAGAAGAAAAGTAAGTGTTGGAAAGGAAGAAGTAGTAAAGGGAAAAACGGGAAGAGAAAAAAAAAGCAGAAAGGAGAGATGGAGGAGGAAAAGAATGAAAAAGAAGAGGTGGAAAAAACATCAGATGTGGTTTGCAAATCCTCGATTACCCATTTCCTGCTTGTCTTTTTGCTGGAATATTTCCCACTCACCAGCAAGGAGATCTGTCCCTCTCTGACAATATTGATGATGTTTTGATTCTTCTTGGTCTCCTCGTCCACCTCCCCTCCCGCTCCTCCAAATCCTCTCGGTGCACCACTGCCTGCACTTCCTAGTCCTTGTCCAGGAGCCCAGGGCTTGGAAGGGTCCTGCCTGGCCACGTTACACCCTGGCAGGGGAAACATCAGCCCCGGGGCTCCTGCAGGATCCACGCCCGGCCTCTGGATCTGGGAGTCTGGGTAGACCCGCGCAGACAGCAGCTTGTCTGGAAGTCATCGAATTACACGATGATCATATTATAGCCTTACACAATGACATGAAATATGTTCCAATCCACAAAGGAAGCAATTGGGAAATGTTTACTGTATTTTTTAGTCACACCTGCATCAGAGAAAGAAGAGAGTGAGGAGGAGCAGCTGAGGAGTCCAGAGGAGTGCAACTCAGACTGGTAGCTGCCTCCAGCTGGGGTGCGGTGGAGGTGGTGGAGGTCTGGATACATGGACTTGGACTTCCTCAGGTCTGACCACTTCACCGGAGACAGAACACAATACTGCAGGGAACAGCATTACAGTTGACAGACGAATTAATTATTACATCTCCAGTGAACCAAATGAATTGTTGAAAGAGAAGAACAAAAGGAGTACTGTGGACATGCTTAGTTGATAAATGTTAAAGGTGGAGATTCCTTATAAAATAAGGATATGTTTATATTCAGTATCACTCAGTAAAACTCTGGGTGCCTATCTCTGAGGTCAGATAAATGTATGCATGTAGCGCATTTGTGGAAAACAAAATGTTTTGCGTAATATTTGTTTAATGTGTAATTTATTTTGCTGCATTTTGTTTATGTTTTTTTTTTTAATGTACAATGTGATCAATGTGTAAACATTGGAAGAGTTCATAACATTATGGTCAAGAAATGAGAGAATAATCAGGAGGAAAGACAGAAAAGATTGTATAATACAACTCAGATATTCTGAGTCTGCTAAATCGGCCCTCTCTATTAGAGGAACCACTTTTGGAATTTGGTACCAAACAACATCTGAGTGCTATTGCTTTGTTGATTTGACTATGAAGTCATGGCTAAAATCTACTCACTCATAATCTCTCTACTTTTTTTTTCTCGCTAAAAAAATGACTGTCACACTTTAAACAGAATTAGAGAGTCGAATCGTATGTACCGGGGTCTGTGAGCTGCTGCCGCCCAGGCTCAGGGGCTCGTTGAGGGGTAAAGCAGAGTTCTTTAGCCCTCCTCCACGGTTCCTCTCCAGGGTGCTTCCGCCCAGGTTGCTACCACTTACTGAGCGCTTGTCGTGGGGTACGCGAGGCAGCGTGGACATCTGCTGACTGGACTTGATATAAGGCACGTCCAAGATCTCATCCATGTCCAGATCGTAGTGCTCCAGCTCCCCGAACAGAGCCTGGGGGTTGTTCACCCCAGTGACGCCAATGCTGCCACTGAGGCCCTTCGATTTCCCTTCAGGGCCATCAGTGGAGGTGGAGGCCTGAGTCGGTTTGTCAGAGCTGGGGTAATCCTTACTGCCCTCCCCTGGCTCCCCCAGCCCCTGGCCCTGGCCCTGGACCTTACCATCAGACTCAGAGTCTGTGGTCTCCGGTTGGTGCTTTAGAGGGGAAACCCTCTTCACTGGCCGGAATTTACTGTGGACCTCAGCAAGCCCCGTAGATTTGATTCCCCCGCTGCTGTGGGAGGAAACACCCCGACTCCAGTTGATGGCTGGAGCTGCAGGAGGAGGAGACGTAATGAGAGATCAGCCGAGTTACAGACTGGCTGAAGTGAAAAAACTGTAGGAGGACATCATCATAAGTGCAGTCGATAGAGGAGAAGTGGGAACGAATTCTTGCTACAACTTTACTTAGTTACCTGGTCTCTCCTCGGCCTGGGCATCGCTCCTCCTGGACAACTCTGGAATGCTTTTCAAAGACGTCACAGAATACTGGCGGATGAGGAAGAAAGAAAAAAAAGAAAGACTAAGCGAGAGAAGTCAGAAAATTGTGCACAGCGGTTAAGCAGCTGTGTAAAGCAGTTATATTTAGAGATTCTTTAATTGCAGCGGCACTAAGTGCAGACAGATTGTAATGTAAAGCAGCGAGGAAGCTGCGGCCGACAGCTATGAATTAAACAGTTACCAGTTTTATACACTGAGCTCAAACTAATGCAGTCTCTCTAAATCCTTCATGAAGGCTGTGATAAAAAAAAAAGAGAGGTGCTGATAGCTTGTAATGTGCTGCTACTGATTCAAACTGTGTTTAATTTATCCTTGTTGATTTTAATGGAGCAGACAAAATAATGTATCTATAACCAATAAAACCTTCGTTGAAGCACTGTTCAATTCAACTGCATCAGATTTACATGGGTGAATCAAATACAAAGCATGTTTAAGGTACAGTATTGATGCGTTCCTTGAGCAGCTTCACAGAAGGATGTACTTTTTTAATTCCTAGGTTTAGGTTTTTCAGGGTGTTTGTTTTGGTAAACAATGGCTGTTGTAAAAGTAAAGGCTATTAGTGATGCTGGGGCAAATTTCGTTCTTCTCTCAGTGGTCTATACCAGTACATCTCCTAAAATTGGAGTATCAAGGGAAAGTTCATCTTTTTCAAAACTCAATTCAAAAAGTTAAACTTTAACTTCTTTATTCACTGCACATGGAGTGAAGTGTTTTGGGTCTTTATTTCAATTTGGATGATTATGGCTTATACAGTTACAGTGAAATATTGTAATATTTTGAGATGCGGTTTTCTTTTTGAGCTATGGGTTAGGAGTATTGGGACTGAAATAGTAAAACCCTTGAGAAATTTTGGGTTTGTAATGAATCTAAATAATATTACACCGTAGCTTTCTAAAATAACAAATATAAAAATCACAATATCCTAATTTTTGCAGATGCACAAGCAGATTGAACCTTGGGACCGACAGGAGACATTTATCATGGACTTTGTAAGCTCGTTCAAATCCTACTGACCGCCGAGTCGTCAGAGAAGTCGATCTCATCCAGGTCCAGGTACTCAGGAGCCTCCATCTTAACACCACATCATCAGCCTTCAGACCAGCTGCAGGCAGTAACACAAAGCACAAGACAATATTAT
Organism: Mola mola; assembly: GCA_001698575.1. Classification (NCBI taxonomy): domain Eukaryota; kingdom Metazoa; phylum Chordata; class Actinopteri; order Tetraodontiformes; family Molidae; genus Mola; species Mola mola. The sequence goes on along the minus strand of KV751322.1, from coordinate 6,320,342 downwards.
TTCAAATACATTCTGCATGAAAATTTAATAGAAAAATCTGACATGTAAATCATGTTTTTTTGTAAGTGAAATTTCCGTATGTACCCAATGTTTGCAGCATCACATCCATAAATACTACAAAGAAAAGGTATTTTGA
>KV751322.1:6294591-6307709 GCA_001698575.1 Mola mola | reverse complement strand
CCTGCCGGACGGCCTGTACTGGGCCCCGCGGCTCAGGATGCTGTAAACCTGCCCGTTATGTTGCCATGTCAACCCCCGCCGGAGCGCATCACTGTCACCTGCAGTGTCCTGAGCGCGAGCCGCGTCCAAAAAACTACAGAGGAAACAGAAATGTGCGACACAAAGCAAGAGAGCGTCAAGGGTGATTTTCTTCATGTTTAAATGTAAATATAGTTCTAATCATCTGAAAGAAGGAACTTTTTTTCTTCCGCCCCCCCCCACACACAGCCGCCGAACGGAGGAGTTTCTGACAAGTGGAGCTCAGCAGCTGCTACTGCTGCTGTGGATGGAGAGGGAAGAGAGAGAGAGAGCAAAGCAACAAGAAGAAAGGTGGCAGAGACTAGTAATAAGTTGCCATTTATGATGTATGAAACCTATTTACTTTTTCCGCACATGCAGCATCTGTCGAACGTTTCGAAGTAAACGGTGATTAACAAAAGATAAAACAAATCTTTGCCTCAGATAATCTCTTTTTCTTTCTTTCCTCAATGGTATAACCAGTCAAAAACAGCACTGACTCTTGACCTGGATGTGCTGGACCAGTGACACGAGTCAAAATTGGGCTTTTTGCAGTGGTTTTTGTATTTTTAGGACCCCACACACTTACATTTCACATATCAGCCAAAACCAAATAGAAGCACTATTCTTGGTGCACCGGCAAGCACTTTGCACGCACCAACAGACAAAAGCGACTGTTAGCTGAGAACTTCAGTAACCAGAAGCCTCAGGAGTATCAGGTACCAGGTCTGGGGGATCCAATAATGCAGAGACACACAGGGAGCTTTCTAAATCGCTTTAATAATAAAGGTCAAACCAGGAATTCAAATTATGTGAGGGTACAGATAAGGATAAGGCAAAACTCGGTAATCGGAACACGGAATACAGATCGGACACAAGGAGACTTACAAGGAATAAATGCTAGAATGCTCGCTAGGTAGACAAGACAATCTGGCACAGGAGAAAGGAAACACGGGGGTTAAATACATGAGGGAGAGGTAGACAATTGGACAGAGGTGAGACACATTAGGGAGAGGGAGTAATCGAACACACCTGAGGGACAACACTTGACAGGACATGGGGAGTAAGACACAAACAGAATGTCAAAGTAAAACAGGAAACACCGAATGACCCCAACAGACAGACACTTGACGGTAGCAGACCCTGACAAGGAGTTGATACTTGGTTTAATAAGGTTGTTGCTCAGCACTGAGGTTTCAAAATACAAAATGTTAAAGCTGCTGTCTTAATCAGCTTGCTAAATCTCTACAAAAAGGTTCAAATCTCCACAGGGAGACTTTTAACACTAGGCACTGACAACAGTGGCTGTTATGCCTGAAGGAAATCATATGGCATCAACAGGAATGTGAAGATAATAATTTAAAATCTCTTTGCAAGTCTGTAGAATTTCTTGTATTGCTCAGGAGGACAGTGTTAAGTGTGAAACAAATTGGACAAGTGCAAGCAGAAGCACTAAACTGTTCCAAGCCGGCATGTTTCTAACAAGAGGTGTCATAAAAGTGCAGTATGGTGCCTTTGAAACTTTTGATGCTGAACAATAGCTCTAGGTCGGAGTTGAAGATCTGGAATGTACATGGTGGCTAAAAAGTGCCTCTTAGGTTTTAACCAAGAGTTTTAACCTGTTCCGCATGTTGCACTTCTTTACACTACTAAGTGCATGATCACGCTTGTGTCTAGTTTCTCTTGATACCATTAAAAAATGCCCAAAAGCTTCAAATTTTTTTGAGTGTCTTTCTTTTTGCTGTCGTATGCCTCTGTTACATGAAACTTTGTTCATACCATCCTTGCAAGATGCTTTTGTTTGATTTTAATGGCCCCTCTCTCCTGCTGAGCACTCAGGATGCTTTTAAAAAAAAGCTGAAATTGAAGCGTTTACCAACTGAGAAGTTTCCGCCTCACACACGTTATATACCCACAACTTGCCACCCACATGTTGCACACACGCAGACACACTTTTATTTTCCCTTTAAACTGATCCAGTCAAGTTACTTCACACAGGTCATCACTTCAAATGGGTCCATTCAATAAAGGTTAACAATTTAGTCAAGTCAACTTTATCTGTATAGCACATTTGAAACAACTGAGGTTGACCAAAGTGTTTCACAGGGTATAAAAGTAAAATACAGAATAGTAAATGAAAAAATAACAAGAAACATACTGTACATTCATAGATCCTAATACTAACAGAAGTGAAATCTGTCAGGAAAATAAAATTCTCAACTCGAAAGATTGGACAAAGTGGGTTTCAGATTATAGGTCAGGTATCTTCATTCTGCCTGGAAGACATGCTCTGATTTACTTCTCTTTGGCTAAAAACGGAAGACAAGTAAAACGAAGTATACATAATGCACTTATCGTCCAACGTTGGGTTGTGCCTCATTAATCAGTTCAATCCCTGAATGTGTTGTAAGTGCTGTAAATCACATGGAATAGTCAGACGAGAAGAGTGCAATTAAAAATGTAAAAATGCTCTTATCATTAAAAAAAAAACATGTCTTTAGCTACACAGAAATATAAAGAATACAGTGTAGCCTACAAAAAGACAAAAGGGCAAATTTATGCAATTAAAGTACAGTTCATTATATAACATTAACAAGATTTTATAGTTAAAAGTAGGCCTAAATAGGCTGTAGGGGCTCTGGGTAGAGGTAGCACCTTTGGTTGCTGCACTCTCTAGTAGATTGGATGGAAACCACTGGTCCTCATCCATCCCTAAAGCTCTCACACGTTAACTCAAAGCCCTGGTAAACCGTCTCAGCTGATGGGCCAAAACACATGAGGGGTTGGCACTACTAGGCGAATGAACCTTCTCGAAGAAGTTACCGGCTAGGGTGGAGGGGTTCCTAGAAGGACTCAATGGTCACGTCTCCTGGACCAAGCCGAGCCACTCGTTATGTGGGATTTTGCCTGTGGTCAACAGCCTGAGGAGGGATGGGCTCCTTCAGGCTTATTGCCCTTTACTCACTCATCATGATATCAATCAGGTCAACATTGACCCTGCCTACCGCCCTATGTGCTACTGGTGGCCAGCCCAGCAAGAACAGGGGAAGAGAAAACATAGATATCAGCACCTAGAATTTAGTAACTCTGAGAACACCAAGGGAAGGAGGAAGAACTAACGCATGAAATGGAGAGATGTATCGCTGGAAAATCTGTGAACTACGTTGGAAAGGTTTTGGTGAAACACTGATAGACAATAGACACAAGATGTACTTTAGTGCGAAGGATGTCATGGGATGTCAACCTATATTAAACAGATTCATCACCATTCCCCTTAAGGCATCTCCTCTCAACATCACTGTCATCCAAGTGTATGGGTTAATGTCAGACCAAGAAGACAGTCTAGTTGAGGAGTTCGCCAGATATAACAACATTGCACTGGCCAACGCTCTTGGCCCGCAGAAGGCATCCTGGCGATGGACCTGGCACAGTCCCAGTGGTGATCACCACAATCAGATAGACTACATTCTAGTCCAGAGGCGTTCAGCAGTTTACAAGACTGAAGTTTGACCCAATGACAACTGCCTATAACAAAGACAGAAACCATCACTGAGATCCTCGGCAAGCAATGTCCGAAAAAGAAACCTTGGGTTACTGATGAATTATTGGAGCTGTGTGACCAATGACGTGAACTGAAAAAAAGAAGAGTGAACCAGGAGCTGAAGAATACAAGGCAGTGAACAACGACATCAAGACAGGCATGAGGATCACAAAAGAGAACTGGATAGAAGACCGATGCCAAGGGATAGAGGCAATAATGAGGAATAATAACAGCAAGATGACTTACCAGAGAGTAAAAAACCTGACAACTGTCGAACAAAGTAAGATCTCCATAATTCTTAGTAAGACTAGAAAACCCCTTACTGAAGGAAAAGATATCTTAGACAAGTGGACAGAGTACTGTACAGAGCTGTATAACCTCAAGCTCAACAGTGACTTAGCAGTACTCGTTCGCCCTCATACAACAGAAGAGGAATAGTTCCCTATCCTTTGTGAAGAAGTCGGCGTGACAATTAAATCCTTAAAGAAAGGAAAATCAGCTGGAGTAGACGACATCAGCAGAACTCATTCATACAGGAGAAGAGGACACAATCAGCATCCTCACATCTATCTTCAACCAAATCTGGCAAACAGGAGAATGTGGCAACTATGAGGAATTATAACATCAGTCCCAACATCATACAACTTTTCGAACAACTGTACAACAAGGCAACCAGTGCAGTTCTCCACAACGGCTCTATCAGAGGCTGGTTCAGTACAACTGTTGGAGTCAGACAGAGATGTTTGCTCGCCCCCACAGTTTTCCACATCTTTCTGGAGCGGATCATGACGGATGCACTGAAAGATCATGAAGGCACCGTCAGCATCTGAGGTAGGATCATCACCAGCCTCCAAATTATCGGTGACATTGATAGTTTGGTAGGGGAAGAGAGTGGACCAACTGAGTGGAACAACTCGACACCACCTCCAGGCCTTATGGAATGGATGTCAGTTTGGAGAAGGCCAAACTTAAGTGAGCATATCAAAAAGGCGCAGGTTCATGACAAGATCGTCCGTGTCATTGGCTCCCATGATGACCTATTTACCATTTTGAAGAAGAGAACACTAAAGTGGCATGGCCACATCACGAGATCAGACAGATCAGACAGCCTTGCAAAAACCATCCTACAAGGCACAGTACCAGGAAGCAGGAGAAGAGGCAGACAAACAAAAAGATAGGAAGACAACATCAGAAGAATGGATAAACCTGGATTTTAAGGACTCCCCGAGAGCTGTGGGAGACAGGGAGGGATGGAGAGCGCTGGTGCAGAGAACGTCAGGGGTACCCCAACGACCGCTGAAGTTACGGGATAGGTTAGGTGAGGATGCCTAAATAAAACAGGCAGATACTATTGATATTATCAGTGTTGTAAGAGGTATCCGTAACTGCATACTTGAGTAAAAATATCATGTTGCTACCATGTTGAACGAGAAAGCAGTCGAGGAGTGCAAACCTCTGCTAAGGCCACTCCCACATGTCAGTAGACCTGAAAGCTTTACTCACAGTGCAATGTTTGTGTTGTAATTATGATGCTGGTAAATGCTGCTTCATATTAATGTTAGTTGAAAGTCTGTTGCCTTAATACTGTTCTCAGAGCTGCAACTTAGAATTGTCCCTATCCTATAAAAATCCTAGATTCAGATGATGATCCGGATCACTATCAAAATCTAACTGAATGCTCCCTAGGCCATGCCCCGCCTCTCCTGAAACTGCCATCAAAGTCCAAAATCAGAGTCCGGAACTTTTTGAGTTAATCTTCTTGTTGGAAGGAAAAATGATTTTAAAGCAAGGTAGAACTGAGAGTAATCCATACAAATAACACATCTGTAAAAAATCTTAATATATCTGAAAATTAATGCGCTTCTAGAAATAAATGTCATCTTCTGGTACTGTGCTGTATGCCCCTAAATATCAAAAGTACAAAAAAAATTAAATTTACATATGCTTAGATATACGTGCATTCTTTTTGTCCAATTACCATATCTGGTATTCAATATTTTTTTTATGATTTTCTGAATCAGTGCTTTTATTTTTTTGAAATCTGACTGTCAATAAATATGAATTATTTTAAAAGTGGGTTATTTTGGCTCTGATGCAGCATATGATCTGCAAATAAATGCAGTGGAGTCAAAATATTATTGCCTTCAAAATGGAATGGAGTTGAAAAGTTTAAAGTAAGAGAAAATGGAAATACTGAAGTAAAGTACGGGTAGTTATGTTCCATCACTGCATAAAACAGCTCTATTCTCGTGGGTAAATATTTAGCATCATGACTTGTATGGCTCAGATTGCAACATTTTTCCGCTTTCATTTTCTAGAGATGTCAAAAGCAATCCAACATATTGCAGATTAATCAATGAAATAGCACTCTACCTATGGGCATTTGTCTGAGCCTGAGCGTGTTTGTTGTCCTTGTTCTGTTTCCTAAAGCACTGGACATACTCTATACTGACCCTTGACATTTGCTGGCACAGTTCGAAAATGAACCCATTGACTGCCCCCTGAAGGAGCAGTTAGAGCATCTGCAAACCATCAGCAGTCTCATCCACTGTGATGACTGATTTCATCTGCTCACCCTTAATAGTTTGTGGAGACTGGAGAGAAGGGGGAAAAAAGCTATTTTTATATCGAAAACGTGGCTTTTGGGATGATAATGTTGCAATAAGATATTTTCTCCATTTTAAAACCTAGTGGTGATTAGAGGAACTACATCTTTAACACCTCATTGAGTGGCAATCATTGGATGATTGCCACTTTTCACAACTCCACATGTTTGGCTGTAATTGAGCAGATTTATTTCTTACTTTATATGACTTGAAATACCCTTTAAGGATGTTTAATGGTGTAGTGGTGCCAATACATAGCTTTACTACTAATGTACCATACCGTAGACTGCTAAATCCTTTGAAATCAGTCCAGTGTGAGGTCTACACCTGGTCACACATGGGCTCTGTGTAGCCGGCAAAATGGTAACGTTCCATCACTTTCTTCAGTAGCAGAAATAGCCACGCAGCTAAATTACAGTAGCAACATGTGCGCACAGGTAAACTGATTCCTTCATGTGAGGAAAAAGTGATCAAGCCGAACAAGAGCTCCTTTTTTATGACATTAGTGTAAACATCAAAGGCACGTTGACTTTATCGCAACGCTTTGCACTTCCCTTTCAGGAATACAAGGCAGCAGCAGCTGCTGTGTCCAATGAGAAGCAGGTGTCGCTCTGATCTGAGCAGTTTAAACAGCTTCATAATGAGGGCTCGCCGCCGAGAGGGGCCTCCTGCACACGGAGCACATAAAGAGCCATGGAAACACTCAAACAATATTATCGGTCTTTGTCACCACCGACATCATCACTGTTAGTCTGCCCGTAGATGGATAATTGGACAGAAGAAAAGACTTCTGATAATGCCATAAGATCACATTGTATACACAACAATGCGGGCAAATGTATTTTCACAAGTGTTTGTTGGGTACTGAAGAGAAACCCTGCATAGCCTGGCCTGCTGAAAGGTGTTAAAAGACTTGATGCAGTGATGTTGGTGAACGTCACTCCTGCATTCATCGGATTAGTCATGTGAGGCACATGTCTCAACTTAAATACAACCATGAGTTAAACTACTGTATTCACTGATGAAGAGGACCTAAGCTCATGAAGAAAATGAGATAAGACAATCTGTCTTCCACTCTCTAGCTCGGCCTTTTACTTCCATCAGTTTCACTCTGACTTCCAGTTTCTGACGTTAATTATTTTTGACTGTTGGACGCGGGAAGATTGATTGACCTCTTACTGACTTTCTTTATTAAGTTTGTTGTACCTTTTCCAAACTGAGACTTTAATATCCGTATTATAAAAATGGCGTCTTGCGCCCTCAGGCAATTACCATTTTAGCCCCGTCCACTCTAAAGTTGAGGGGTGTAATTTGCCAGAATGGGTGTACATTGATCGTACAAACCAACCAAAGAAAGTTCACAAACCAAAATGGTCCACTGACAAGTTTCACTGTAATCATCTGATCTGTCATGACATGGACAGGGGACCCATGAGGTTGTCCTGTGGTACCTGGCACCGGATCACAGCAAGTCTTTTGGGGTTTCCTTGTGGGGTCTTGTGGAATAGGGGGTGGGCCATCTGTTCCATCACATCCTTCAAATGCTTGATCACATAGGCATCTATGAGAGTTTGTCAGCGGTTTTAATGTGGCAGGTGATCAGTGTATTTCCAGTTTCTGCATCACAAGGCTTTTGTCATTGCCCCACCCCTTTAGGAGGTTAGCAACAGGTCCTGACCCTAATTTATTCTTATGGGAGAAGTGAATGTTAGCAGCGTTTATAACTATTGTTTCTGTGGAATATCTAAGTGTTTTTTTCTTCTGACTACTTTAAAAATCAAAAGGGCATTTTCAGAAAGCCAATCGGGAGAAAGTTAACTTTGAGTATATTTTTGAGGGGTCAGTTACAAAGACTAAGTGATCATGGCTGTGAGGCAAATGTGCTTTGCTAACCATGTCAGTGTTTGCTTGTATAGAATTGAGAGGCAAATATTACACAAGCATATGATACAAAAACAATACCTTTATAATTTTAGCTCGTTTTAATGTTTGGAGGGAGGTTATGTTTTAACTCGCGTCCATTTGTTGTTTGTTAGCAAGATCGTGCAAAACGTAATTGGTGAATTTCCATAAAATTTTCATCAAAGGTGTCTTGGCCTATCCCTCGACCCTAAAGCTGATTAGATTTTGGTGGCCAAAGTTCAAAGGTAAAGGTCACTCAATAGTAAAAAAAAACCAAAAACCCCGAAAACCTTTGGTCATGACTCTACATAACTCTAGAAAGAATTGAAATTGAGAGGTCCAATTGGTGCAATTTTGTAGCTAAAGGAACTGGCTACAGATGATGAAGTTTTTGGGCTTTACAGGGCAAAGGTCAAGGTCACTGGCAGGACAAAAAAAACAATTTTTTGGCCAATTCTCCTGAATGAAATGACACAGAAAGGTCCGACATTTTCAGAAGGAGGGGACATAGAGACATCTAACCGGTTTCATTTTGTGGGTAATCCCATAGCCATCAGTGGTGTCAACATGTACTCTTTTTTTACTGCACCAAATGACCTTTGACATAAAAATCACACCTAAGTAGGCCTAAAACAAACACTAATACCACAGACTAGCAGAAACCTTTAATATGAGGTTCCAGGGGGAAAAAAAGTTCACGTACATGTTGAAGGGGATTTAGCTGAGTTGGGGGAGGTGTGCACTTTCTGAGTGTCTTCTACTTTATTAAAGCAATAGAAATCAGTAATGTGTTGGATAGTAAAAATATCCAGTGGGGATGGGAGGAAGAAATGACCATGTTGGCTTGGCATTTCATACCATTAGCATAGTTTTTAATACAATAGCAATGTTATACCGATTAAGCAAAAATATACTTGGTTTATAAAGTACACCAGGTAGTGTTTTTTTAGCCTTTTAAGCAAAAATTTTTTAAAAAGTTACGACAGGGATGTACATCGTGGAGAAATCTTCCAGTTTCAGCCCAGTCTTTGTAGCATAGACCTCCTTCTATATCACTTATTTTCTTGTAGAACATTTAATCGGGGCACAACGGCTCAACCTGTTGTGGGAAAAGCTTCTTCTCAGCTGAAAAGCAGCTCACAAAGAGGTTAATAGAAGCCAGGCTCAATAAAAACTCCATAAACCACAACAGAGCCCGAATCCACATCAGCCACATGACCCCTGGCCTCCGTTCTTAGGCTCTGTGAAAAGACAGATTGGCCCACTTTCCATTAAACATCAGAGGGATTCGTATGTCTGTTCTCTTACTGTAAACTGTCACGTACCGCCTAATCATTCAACCAAATTGATCAGCACATCTTGAGCCAATTCATGTTTTGTTTTTGTTTTTTTGTTTTTTTCATTAAGCCAATTCATGTTTTAAGCACAGCTTGAGGCTTCATCAGCTCAAGACCCTGAAAACTCTCAGAGTTTACAAAAATCAGTCACTTTTTGCATTCAAATCCAGACCTATTTACTGCTATTTGTTTGATGCTCACTTAATGTTTTTCACTTAAATGAAAAATAAAAATCTCGGTAGTCTCTCCAAAATGGCAAAATAAAATGCAGCTGAAGCTTTGCTCAGTTTCTCTGCATTTGTTTACGTGACAGATTTTACACAAAAGAGATAAAAATAATCCGGATTTTGACCAAATCTCCTCAGGGAGCAGAGTACAACAACAATTACAGCATGGTGGGTTTGGCTAGGCCTCCTACTTTCGCTCCAGTGGAAAGAAAAAAAAACCAAAAAACATACAAAATCTGTTGTCACCTCACCCAGGGTTGTATCAATCCCAAACAATCTTTTTTAGACAGGGCAAGAGACATTTATTCTCCATATCTGAAACACCTTTGGCAACATTAAAATTTTTCTGTCTATTTTAAAAGTGTCAACAATTTTTATCTCCCAACAATTTCCTTTTTGGCCCTGAACCACTGTTGAACTACCCTTATGAAACCTGCAGGCAGCGGGCCCGCAAGTGCAAACAAACTTTTGGTTTCCCTCTCCGTCAAACGTCTCCGCCAAGGAAAATTACAGCGAATGCAGTTCTCAGAAACGTAAAAAATAGCTCTGTGCTGCGATTTTCGTAACACCTTACACCTTGAGGCAAAGCAAGTCGGGCTTGAGAAGAAATCCCATAACAGTTGGTACGTTTTCTTTCAGATGTTTGTCATTGCTGCTTTCAATGAGAACAATGGTAAGGCAATTGCACGCGGTAATAGAATACACTAAACCTGCGCATCTTTTCAGTTGCAAGTTCACCTAAACTTTGCGTTGACAACCAGCAGTTTGAATTTCAGGGCTCAACAAGAACATGGCGGGCCCAAATAGGGCAGTGTCTTATGCAGGTGTGGCATGAAGTACATGTATGGAGACGTGTGTAAGAAAAGCAATGCTGTCTCCACAACTCCACAATATCTACTAATATCACACCATTGTACAGTTTCTTGCTTTCCAGTGTCAAATGTTAAGGGGATTAAAAAACCAAACAGACCTGACCATCATATAGTGCAAATCTTGGCCCTAACAGTTTATTCTTTAAGTGCTCAAAATGACTGCCTGGTGGTTATACCTCCATGAGGCATAGAAAGCAGACACAGTAAGTACAGAGTTGGGGTCAAGTAGAAGGGCTGGGGTGGTGTTTGTGGTAGTGTGTTTGGTAGAAATCTTATCAATTTCAAAGGTTTAGGTGCATGTTTTGTAATAAACTTTGGACTACTGAGATAATTAAGTGCACATGGATGTTTCTTGAATAACTCAGTTTTTAGTTGGGCAGATCTAAACAAGAATAGTGGCAGAACAACTGAGGTTGAGGTGGATTTATATAGGAACAGGAGGTCTTCTAGTTTCGTTGGTATTTTGGGAGAGGAAGTAAAGAGGACGGAGTTATATAAGTAGTAGGAGCATGTCAGGAAAAGTTTGACTCAATTTATTAACACGTGAACCTGTTTAGGAAAGAAAAGGCCAGGTTGTTGTTTCCAATAATCATTTCACACGGGCCAAAAATCTCACTGTACTGCGACCTCACAATATGCAAGGTCACAGTGACTTTTGATCTCCAAAACTTAATCGAATCACCCCTGACCCCAAATGTAGGTTTGTGCCAAATGTGTCAAAAATCTTGAGATATTGTGCTCACATATATCTGGTTATGGTGACCTTCGACCTCCACAGGTCAACATCTTCTGATCAAAGACAATTGTCAGTGGCTTTGATCTGAGTTTGTGGCCCACATGAGGCTGCAGCAACCTTGACCTTTGACCCATGACCTCCAAAATCTAATGAGTTCATCTTTGAGTCAGAGTTGTCAAATTCATTCAGTCAACTGATTCTGCAGGCAGTTCCAAAAAACATGGACATGGAAAAAAAAAAATAGCCGAGGTCACCCAATTACTGCCAAAATGAATTAAATTGGTTGTATTGGAGATGATTTAGGCTCTCACTCACAAACTTCTACGTTAAGTCTGTCACGCTTGCCTTCCATCAAGACGCTGCGTTGGCGTGTTGCTGCCCTCCTTTGTTTAAGTGGCCTTATTACATACCTGCTGGTATAGAAGAGTGGATTGTAGGAATTCCATCAGCTTCGTGATTTTTTTCCGAGGATTAAGGGTCCAGGATGGTAGACGGTTTCTTCCAGGTCTTGCAATTTAATCAGTTTTCGACTTTGACGGTCGCATCTTGAACTCAGCAAAAGAACATATATCACTGCCTCCATCTGTCTGCAAAAGCACCTTCCATCAGGATGTTTTCCTGTCAGGGCCAGCCTGCAGTTCCCCCCTTTTCACCCCATGATAGTGTAGCAGTCCGGTGTGCTGATGGATTGATTACATAAAGTGCCCTGGCCTTTAAACCCTTATCGCATTACTTTTGCTGTATATTTGACATACTTTTCTGATTACTGAATACATTTTGAGTCCTGTGTGCAACAGTTATTGCCTCTGGTATCAAAGGTGAAGACAATTATCCCCCTCTCCACTGCTGTCCTCACCCACCCTAACAGGTGCCCCCCCACACACAGACACAAGAGAAGCCTGAGCTATAAGGGGGAGCGAACACCAGAGTTAAATTCCTCAGATGCAAACAAAAATCATTCGAAGTCGGCAGCTCGTTAAAATTCGAGTTAACACGTCTACCGATGCCATTGTTTAAGGTGGAAATGGGAGGGATTTCATCACGGTTGGTTTGCTGAGACCATGAGACACACAGCTAAAAAACAAAAACAAAATTAGACCTCAGTTTGAATCCCAAAGAATATTCAGGATGTTCCAAGTAAAAATTAGGGTTTTTCCATCAGGATCTGGCATCCCCTCAGTAATATGAGGATATGTGATTAGCGCAAGTAATCTCATAAATTGTGCCGTGGGGTGGAAACTCTTGAAGATTCAGGGTTGGACAGAAAGGGTTTCAGCCTCTCTGGCTCCCCCTGCTGATTTCTAGAACATAATGCATTGCTGTCACCAGGCAATGATTTAAACTGACTAACATGTAAAGTAGCTGGACTGAACAGATACGGTTTTATCACAATGAGGTTCATGAAATATCACATTTTGACATCAATTTTGGTACAATTGGCACCCAGAAGCAAAACCAAACACATAATTTTCAGTAGTCATTACTCAAATTTCTATAAGCAAATACATGACATCTCATCTCGATATGCAGATAAAATGAAAGTGATGAATGTAAAATTCCAAATTGTATTACCTAAACTATCTGCTTAGATTGAAGTTGCAATACGTGAAGGCGACTTTCCATTGAATGGTTCTGTTACATTTTTTTCCTGTTACTCCAAAATGTTGCCCAAGATATTTGATCTTTCTGGAGACGTTAGAATAAAGCAATGACTGGTGGAAGATGGACTGGACACAATAATACACAATCTCTACTCCTCTGTTTGACACTTTATTATAGGAAAAACACACCAAGACATGAGAGGATACAGAGTGGAAATTGTTTGGGACAGTTCTTAGGC
>KV751322.1:6268079-6281068 GCA_001698575.1 Mola mola | reverse complement strand
CCGTCCGTCAACTGGCCCAACCCCCCAGACAGCTTCCTATTGGACGAGACAGCAGTCAGTCACAGACATTGAGGATCGAGAAACTGCCGTGTGTGCAGAGTGCGTGCGTCACTCGCCTTCTCTCATGCGCTCCGTCGTATGTGGAATCGTTGAGGCTGGCGATGGGATAACCAGGCGGCATCATGAGCTGACCTTCCGGAGCGCTGTAGGAGATCAGGCCGTCTGCAGCGGGGAGGGGGCCGGGCATCAGAGGCAGATTAAAGAAAAAGAAAAAAAACATTTAGTGTCGGGCTGAACCTCAGAAAACTCTCCAAATGAACATGTAACTAGAATCACAGCAATCTGTGGCTTTGTTTATGGAGGAACTCTGATAATCTGACATATAAATGCTTGCTGTGACAAACGGACAAACATCTTGACAGAGCTCACCTTGGCATGGGCCCGTTCAGTACAGAGTGTTCCCATCAAAGGGAACAGAAATCAGAATCGCTGTGTCACACTATCATTTATTATCTAAACTATGGAACAAGAAGAATGTTCTGCAGTCATCTGTGAGATAGGATTCAATATTCACTTGAAAAAAGAGCATAAAACCATCACGGATTGAGCTAGCAAGCTTAAAAAGTCGCAGTTAGTGGAAGTTAAACTAGTTTCTAAAGTCTCATATAAAGCCAGTTTTCTCCTAAAAATGCTACTTCAGTGTCTGAATATTCAGCAGACGTCGCATGTGAAAAATGGGTCAAATCTTTGCTTTGTGACTAATGGATAATAGAATTGGCCTTAATCTGTGATCATGCTAATTTCTCCCATAAGAATGAATGGAATCATGCTGCATTCATGTCGGATGTCGGAATAATCTGAATAATGACTTTCCCTCAGGGAAAATGAACAGCCTCTCATCTTGGAAAAGACTCGGCAACTCTGAGAAAATTTTATAGCACAAGCTACCAACTTGATATCATGAATGCATAGACATGGCAGCAAAGGTCAATGATTGGTTAATGCTAAGAAACTGATTTATTTATTCATGTGATAAATATAAATTTTTGATCACATGTCACGTCATCAAAATACAACCCATCTTCTTTGAAGCGTCCATGATGTTCACAAGTTACACCCTCAAAGCTTATGAACACAACAAAGTCCGAATCAAAGACTGATCCAACTGTAAATAAACTTCTTGTTTTACATCTGCACTTGCCACTCGAAGACTTCAAGGTTCAAGGTTTTCACCTGTGTGCATTTGTTGGTTGATCTGTTTGTTTGTTTGCAGGATCACACAAAAAGTACCAGACCAATTTTGATGAAATTTTCATCAAAGGTGTGCCCTGGCCAAACCAACAATCGATTACATTTTGGTGGCCAAAGGTCAATTTTTTTGGCCATAACTCCAGAAAGTAAGGTGTCATTTTGTAACTGACAGCGCTGGCTACAGATGAGAAGTTTTGGCCTTTCAAGGTTGAGGTCAAATACATTTTCTGGAGATACCTCCACAAGGAAATGACATATAGAAGTCTAACTGGTGTCATTTTGTAACTAATCACAGGATCTATCACATACCACCATCGGTGGCGTCAACATGTCCTCTTCTTCCCAAATGACCTTGGTTTAAATGTCACACTTAGGAATGCCCAAAACAAATGCTAATACCATTAACTGGTAGAAAGTTGAAATATGAGCTCACAGAAAAAAGGTAAGCATTTATTGTTGGGGAGCGTATGTTGTAGTGAATTTAGCTGGGTTGGCGGAGGTTTGCACTCTCCGAGTGCATTCTAGTCTCTGACACAGATAAAACTGACATACTTGCTTGTTGTGTATTTTTTGGAGATAAACTGTGATGAAATCTAACTTGCGATAGCTTTGGCATTATTTGCACAACATCCCTTTCAGATTAAAATGTTGACATTTTAGAATGAGGAGTTTTGCGAATAGTTTACCCCTCTCTTGAGTGGAGTAAATATTTCTGAAAAATGATAAAAGTGTAAAACAAAACAAAATCAACAAGCTTTAATGTCAGCAGAGTTATAGATCACACAGTTTGAAGCTGTGTTTGTGAGTCCTACCCTCCCATGGACAGCCGTACAGCTCCACTCTCATGCAGACCGTGGTCGACACTTTGGTGACGGGGATGAGCCTGACGTAGCGGGTGATGACTGGAGGGTGAAGGTCATTGATGACTGAGGTGTAGGCGTTTTTGTTGCCCTCCATCACCTGGTAAAATGACACATTGTTTGCGTGTGTGTGGCATGTCTTTACTCAAAAACTCAAACATGTTCACAGTAAACAGTACGCTGAAACATCTGCAGAGAAATTCTCTGTTACTAAGGTCTGAGTGAGGACTCACTCTAGTCAGTGAGAGCCTGATCTTATTTTATTTGCTGATTATACTTGCATTATGAATCTGAGTTCTCAAAGTATTGACTTATTTTATCGAACTAATGTAGTGCAGTACATTATTTGCCTCTTAACTGAATTGGACTAGAAGTATAAACTAAACCTAGAAGTAAAAACTAGATAAGCATCCTTCCATAATATCAATTTCCATAACTGTACACAATAAAATATATTTGAAGTATGACAACCATTCATTATGCAGAATAATTTAAATAGTATAATACAGACCAAGCTAATATGTGCTCTGGAACTGAATACTAATCACTGATAACATTGATTTCATCATTTTAACATTGCAGGCAGGTTTATTACATTTCAACAAGGCAATTCAAAATGCGCTACAAAATATTTAAAAAACATTTAAAAAAAGAGAAAGCATTGAAAACAACGCATAAATACATCAGAAAATGACATAAAAAGCATTTCAAGATTAAAAGATACCAATAGAAAATCCTGCATTCATGCAGTGTCGCCAAAGGTATGATAAAACATCTGAATCTACAAAATAAGTAAAGCTTTAAGATACTGTGGCACAGGTCCAATATTTGAATTAATATGAAGCAACATTAAACACAAAGTAAAGTAAAATTCCTAGTTTAAGTGTTTACATGCTTCACTGATAGGGATTTTACTGCAAACTGAATCTGATAAGATCATTTAGATCACATGATCATCGACTCATTTGCTTTTCTATCTGTTCTTTCCTCCAGGTATATGGCAGAACGTGGGGACTCCTGTACATGCAGTTGCTTAAAATGATTTACATTTTTAAGTGATGTTTTTTTTATGTGCTTTACTCTGAACATTTGACTCAAAATCAAAACACATCACTGCTCTCACTGACCTCGTTGCCTAAACTACCCCATGTTGTTTGGCTGCACAAATAAATCCGTCCTCACTGTTTGGAATAATATCTTTACGCAAAAAAAAAATATATCTGTTTGTTCTAGGTTTGAACGTGAAGGAGGGGACTGTCCAGTCTATCAGACATGACCTGGTCTTTGAATTGCATACTAATGGTGAGCTGCTTGAGATATCCAAGGCCAACAGGAGGTTGGTATGAGCATGTCATTTCCTCTGTTTGTGAATGTGAATAACCAGAAGCAGCTCAGAGTGGAAAGAAAAGCATCATTTGGTGTTCTTTGCCGCCGCCTATTCTTTTCTCCACGTCTCTGTTCTATCACGGCATCACGTGTTTCTGCTCCAGATTAACTCTCTTCCTGGCTCATTTCCCCAGCTGCCCATGCTAGTGCTGACCCACAGCTCTTTGTCTTAACCTCTGCAGTGAAATATTTGGGTCACTCACCGCGTTTCCCAGCCGGTTCCTCCAGGACTTCCATAGCAGGCCGTCCTTGCTGTAGTTGAGGCGGTAAGCTCGGGCGAATTCATTCCCAGAGTTCCTGGCATATCGTCCCTGAGTCGCCACCACTGTCAGGAAAGTCAGTCTGCCCAAATCAACCTGGACAGCACATCAACCGCTTTCTGTCAAATCACGTGACTCACCAAAACCCCAAAGACCATGTGGTCTCTTCTTAGATACTATATTCTCCCTTAAAGTCCCAATGAGATCGGTTCTTTTCCATTTCAGTAGGAAATACAGGAGTTGAATACTCTCCAACATCTATTTCATGAGGACTTTAATGGTCATTAATCTAAGAACAAAAAACTACAGCCACAATTGCACGTACTTTAAACATAAGACAGATGACTGTTAACAGCTAGTCATAGTAAATACCACACTATGTCACAGCATAGGTGAGTGCTCATTAACGTAAGCCATCTAGACCCATGTATCCATGGGTCTAGTTTCAAGGGTCACTTTATTTAGAATTGTCATTACACAGCAGTATTAGCCTATTTGGGTAGTTGCTATTTTGCCTTGTGACCAATCAGTTCTTTTCCAACGTCAGGTAATTCTTCTCTGGGTTTTCTTTGTCGACATTTTGTAGAAGCGCACCCTATTGCACTAACTGTCTGGCATATTGGGCATTTCAGCAAAACAAACAGTTAAAAATCGAAGCTTTGATAGCTGGAGAAAACCGCAAGGAGGCATCATTTGGAGGACATCCCAGGAGGGCGTTTCTACATGAACATGAATTTATGTGAAAACTATGAATTGGCTCAGGGGGATCATGATTTAGTACAGCACCCAAGTAATTCTGCTTAGTCTGTGCAATTACACGACAGTATTAAAAAAAGCCAACTACATCTGCAGGTGGAATATTTACTGGGTTCATGGTTACAGTCATAGTTTTTGTTTTCATTTTCTGTGAAACTGTTAGACGGACACAAATATGTACATTAAATGCACATTAAAAAGCTGTACAACTAATGACAATTACTGTATATCCCCAAAAATCTGGGATGCTACTATATGGAATTATTAGTGCAGATGGCAGTGTATCTGCCTGATAGCAAAAAAAAAAAACCCACTGGAGGCTGCATATACATTATTTCCACATTAGTAGAACATTTTCCTATGTCAGGCTGGACATCGAAGGGCATTTTGTTTTGTAAATAAAAAAAAAAAAAAGAAAGCAAAAAATTCACGTTTTTCAGTCATATCTCCATGACTAAGAGTCAAATAACCCCAACAGAAATACAGATCAATCGGGAAATCATGCAATGTCATGGTGAAACCTCGACTTGCCCCCTGCTGTGCTGTCGCCTTTTGTTTGCACCCTTACGGTCGCATGTCAACTGAGCTGACTAGTTTGGAGAAATGGATTCATCAGTTATGATAGGCAGTCCACAGGGATCTTCTGTTGTCCTACTTCTGCAGTATCTGACATTTGAGTAACACTCCAAAATCTGGTGAAGCCTCAATTCAACAAAACGCTGATTTTTAAAGATATGTTTGGTGTTCATCCATGAGCTCATTTTAACTAAACAGATGTGCTTCTGTCTTTATAAACGTGTCAGTCCAAATTCTCTACGTTCTGTAAAGGATGGCTTACGATATGATATGATATATGACTACGTTTGTGAAAATGACCTGCACAGCATTTATGCAGCAAAAGCACTGTTGAACTACCCTACAGACAGTTCAATATATCTCTATCAGTGTAAAGTAGAATTATGTCTAGAAACGTTAGCAATAACCTTCAAATCTACAAAGTCAGTCACTTTCTGCTGTTACATCCTAACCCAGAAGTCCTTCTTTAACCACCTTCAAAGGCAGGGGTGCTCGTTGGAGACTAGCTTTTCTCTGAAATGGAAGATTGCGAATCCTCACAGGCACTCAAAATATGCATCTATCAAACCCATGTGTGTACAGTGACATGAATGACCATGTCTCCTTCTTTAAAACTGAGCAGACACCAACCTGCAGGTACTGACTGTCTGAAGGTTCCAGCTGTCCCTGTGGGCACCAGGCGCCGTCTCCTTCCTCCCAATTCAACCTGCAGACATGCGCAGAAATCTAAAGAAAACTAAAGCCATTGTTCAAGTGTGACTTGGAAGTGTGTTTTCTAGTCTCAAACTGGCTCACATTTCAGCAGTTTGACAACCATGAGATTTAATGTCTAGTTCCACTTTTTCCCCCGTGCTGTGTTTGAGGTTTTTATGGTTTTTCATTTGATTTGCCAAGTTAAGACTCTTTGAGCACACTCAAAAAGGGTGCATAAACTAAGTATTATTATTTATGATAGCAATGATCATTTAATTTTAAATTATCGACCCACAGTATAAATAGTAAACATATGTAGCATGCACACAGGCATTTAAGCATTAGTTTAAATCAACCTTTAACCCCACAGCATGCAATTTCAACCTTAAGTGACCATTCATTCATTGTTGACATACAAAAAAAAAAAGATGAGAAAAGTGTGTGGGATCACGGGAGTTGTTGTCTTCATTCTTAACTAATTGCACTGTGATGCAAATCTAGCTGACACAACTCAGAAAATCATGTTTTTGTCCTTGTTAACATGCCCATATGGATGTTTTTTCATGAACTACGACAACAATCATGACAGAACAGTCAGTATAAACAAAGTATACATACAGTATGTATACACAATATACACATATTGCACATTATATTTTTAAGTCACACTCACCTGGCGTACTGTGGTCCCGTGGTTTTGTACCATTGGCTGGATGCTGTGATGTCCTCATCTTTAATCCGTCCATCTTCCATGCCCAAGGCATAGCGACAGTGTGCTAAAAACACACACAAACACGGGAAACGATCGCTATCAACCATTTAAAAACAGCAATTTTACAGCGTAAAGACATTTTCTTGTGTTTGAGTGTTCTACTGTTAGGTAGAATTAAGTCCTCGCAAAGGAGAGATTTACAAATGTATGGCAGCAAACCTGGACCAAAAGTTGCAATTATTTAAAAAAGTGCGAATGAAAAACTAAAATTCTAAACTGTAGATTAAAATTTTTTATTTTGAACTTCAAAAAAAAGTCAAAAAAAGTTTTTTTTTTCCAATTTAAATAAAATCTTAATTTAAATTAGATTTTATGTTTTCACATTCACATTTTTATTTTCATTCACTTTCAAGTCTTTTTGTCCTCACTTTTCGTTGTCACTTTCAGATTGTATTTTTTCAGTTTCAGGCTTTTATCTGGTGTGAGGGGTACGTGTGTGTGTGTGTGTGTGTGTGTGTGTGTGTGTGTGTGTCCATACCGGGGTCGATCTGTCCGAAGGCTGCTGTGGCTTGAAGGGTCAGCAGCAGGAAGAGGTGCATGATGGTCCGCCGATCACACCAACACACTCGCTACATCTCTGGGCAGAGAGGGAGAGCGAGAGATGATGTTTTGGAATTTAAGGATATTGTTTGTTGGTCTGTGTTGATTTACAAGCTGTAAATACAGTAACAGCAACTACAAACAACACGGTTTGGTTATTTTCCAGCCTGAGCAGACGAATTCTGTGTATTTCTCGTTTGGATGCAAGATCGAACTGTATGAGTCTGTGGAGAAATCATATTTATGTTGATGGAAATTTATCATAGACTGATGTGTGACAGAGTTGAAAGGAAACGTTCAACAAGTAATGCTGAATTATCCGGCAAAGCAACTTACCACAAGAAAAAAGGCTGGATTTTGTTGAAATCTGTCTTTCCCAATTTGTGTATGCTGACTTTCAAGGTTCATACTGATGATGTGGTAACGGCTCAGATTTGGAACTGTTAAAGAGGTTTGGCGATCGAACAACTCTGCCTTTGAAGAGCCCCCTTATTGATTTTTACAGACATAAGCCAGCTAATCAGATCATTTCTTGTTGTTTCTCTCAATATTACTTGACAAATCATCTGCCTGCATCACTGTGAGCTCAAGTTCAGTTTTGTCTTCCGGGAGTTTAGTGTTACTGCAATATTTCATGAAAAAATGTCTTTCTGTCTTAGTGACTCAAAGTGAATTTCACTAAATTTCAAGGATGTCAGAGAGAACAGTCACATCTGTGAGGTTTCTGGTGCGACCAACAGCAACTGTGACTTCACATCTTCCTCACAATAAATGAATCACACAGGGGAGAATGTCATTAGCCCTCCAGAAACCTAAAATTATCTTATTCAATAAACTGCCAACAAACTAGTGTGCATAGTTTATTTTTGTCATCACTGGGCAAAAATTCCATAATAAACTTTGAGAATATCATAATTCAAGTGGTCTGAAAAGGATGAAACCTGCGTTTCCTGTGACAGTACCTTTAGTCCATTCACATTTCATTCCAGAGAGAGCGCGTTCATATTGACTGTTCTACAAATGTAGATATGCGTGCGCGTACTCATGAATAGTGAAAGGCCCGTGGCGGACAGTAGCGGGGTTCCCGTTAAAATGCACAACATGCTTTACCAGAATTTTTCCTAAAATCCAATAAAGAAAATGCGCATTTACTGTATGTGTGTTTCCAAGCATTAAATTAATTCGAAAATTTGGAGTTGGTTCATTCGGATAGCCAGCAGGTGGCAAACTTTCTTTACCACAGAAAAAGAAGAGGGTGCAACCAAATGATGCTGTCAGAACAACTAACTAAACGTAGAGGAAAATGCAACAAAAATAGTGCCTTTGGCATTGGAAGTACTACAAAAAGGCAACTACTGCAACAGAGATATGCTTTTCATCATCTGCTGCCACCATTGCTTCTCTCCCATGGGGGAAGACGGGTGAGTTGGGTGACGTTTAAGTCACACTATCTTTAAACGTTATCCTTTATTCGTTTCATCGATTTCCATTTCACTTATCACGTTTTCCTGATATCGATAGTCCAACTTTTCCACATCCTTCAAACATAAAAACTTTCAACTTTTTCAGTGTTTCCATTCATGTTTTCTGAGCGCAAATAGGTGCATAAAAATAGGCTTATGGAAACCAAAGTAATGGTCGACATCCGAGCAGGAAAAAATGCTTTTCCAGCATTATCAACATTTGCATACACAGCAAAGCAAAGCAAAGCAAAAAAATAAAATAAAAATGATAAAAAAATAGGGAGGGGAGTGGGAGCGGAGTTGCTTCCTTACGAGTCACATTTTCGAGTCCCAGAAGTTACAAACCCTAGCTTTAAGTTAACTCCTTTTCCCCCTGAGGAGAATGAATCACTCAAACAAACAGGCCCACACAAAAAAAACCAAAAAAAAACACAGACTTTTTAAGCCAATTTGCCAGAGTGGCAAAAGCATTTATTTGCATCATCACATGATGCACGCTGGCCCAGAGAGACTCTTTTTCCATGAAGCCACATTGTGAAAGAAGTGACTGTAAAAGGATGGATTCTATTTCAACATCACAGACACTCACAAAATCTGATGTGCATGCTGTCCTTTGCTGCGCAGTGTGAACTCCCTTTCTGAACAATCCTGGCTGATGTCAAGAGATAAGACTGCACCCTATTCCACACAAAACCCTTATGGATTCCCGCAGCCGAGCATGTTTCCATTGTAAAAGGGTCGACTGTCTCTTAAATCGTCACAGGGAATGAATCCTGCCTCCATTTACAACGGGACTGGGTGAATTGTGAGAGTGTTTCACAATGTTAGTGCAGTCGGAGCGAAGTGAGTTTACAAATACTGGACACTAACAACAGCCCACTCGCAGAGGTTACGCAACACTGAAACACAACACAAGCACACACAGTCACACACAAACTCCTCTTAATCAGAGTAATGGACGGACATTTCATGTTCGAAGGAATGCATCATCGCTCACTCTGGTTGCCTGTATTTTCCTTGTCTTTAGAGTGTGTTTTTTTTTTGTTGAGTTTCCGTTTCAAAATCTTCCTGGAGGAAACAGCTGGTCAACAGGGAGGAAGAGAGACTGGAGAGGGAAAACAAAGAACAAGAAACACATAAAGAAGATGAAGACCTGGATGCAGACCGGAGAGTGAGACTGGACGGAAAATGACAAAACAGGGGAGAGAGAGGGACAACAATGGAGGACAGGCTCAAAGTCTGAAGCATGAGTGTGAGCCCCAGAATCATGCTCTGCTGCACGTGTAAGCTGGAGTATGGAGTACATCAATGCATCCATAGGAGAGGTTGATCCACTGGAGGCCAACAAAAAGAAATATTTTCAGAGGGTCTTATGTTACTGTTTGCACTTCCAGATTATGCAAGGAAATCTCATTCAATATCAGGTTGACATTTGTGATAGAATGACTCTCCCTGCGTGTCTCTCTCTCACCATCCGACATTCCGGAGGGACTAGGGAAAACAAATGGCAATGACAGATATTGCCAGTGCACTATGATTCAATATCCGTGGAACTGATGACTGAGTATTAAACTCACGTTGACGCTTGCTCCGGTTTTAATCAAACAAACATGTTTTCTCACATCTATGTTGCCATATTGCAATTTGGATGACTTTTTCAGTTAACTATGTGGCCCTACAAGTGACTGAAGTTATACAGAAACTAAGATTCACAACAGTTTAGCACCACTCAAATTAAACACTAATGAAGATGTGACTGTGAGCACAATAACCAGAAACAACAATAACCAGTATCACCAGTTTATAGAAGGTATTTTGTCGTGAATGTAATACAATACATACAGTATATTGAACTTTTTTCAGAATCATGGTAAATACTTTTCTATTTCTTGCATCTTCATTAATCCTGATAACATAGACTTG
Source organism: Mola mola (assembly GCA_001698575.1). Lineage (NCBI taxonomy): Eukaryota > Metazoa > Chordata > Actinopteri > Tetraodontiformes > Molidae > Mola > Mola mola. The sequence continues at coordinate 6,270,588 of KV751322.1, read as the reverse complement.
TAAATCTTTCAGTTTCCATTGTCGGACAGACCTTTTTAGGTTTTCAGGCTTTGATTATTATGGTCACACATTCTGAGTTATTTTATTATCTATTCTCTCGTTATATGGCACACGTATTAAATTGTCAATTTTTGGTAAGGCCAGTGATGGTTTCAAGTTGGAATAAGTTGTTTTTTCCGCACAATAAATAAGAAGAATATCAATATTGATTCCTGCCCACACCCTCTATTGAATACATTGTTCAAGCATTTCAATTTTCAAACTTTGAATATTTTGTCACCATATCACAAAAACACAATTCTTAGTGTCAGGTGACAATGGTAACGTTATTATGAATATTATAGGCATACTGTATTCCATTTTTTATAATTGATTTCTCTAAATCTTACACTCAGAAAATGGCATATATGTTTACAGACTAAATTGACTTAATGTTCATGAAATAAATCTCTCAAAGCGTTGTTTTGTTTTAGAAACAGGTTGTATATTGAAAGAAACTGAAAGACACTGAAAGTCACTCTAAACTAGGAGCAGCCAATTATAGGTATATAAATTAACAACAACAACAAGAAAAGCAATATCAGCCGCTGAATTAATCAGTTTAATGTAAAAATTTTGGGGCTGTAAATCTCTCTCATATGATGATTCAATTCAAATCTAGATTCAGATGCCTTCTTTCAATTCAAGGACAATTCATTTTTAATGTGAGACGATTCGTTCCGATTCAATTAAATGCAATCATGAATCGATTCGATTTGATTCTGGTTCATAACATTTTTTATCTTAGTTATTTTCCCATCATAAAATAAATGCTGTATTGCATTAGCACAGCTAGCTACCCGTCTAAAGATCCACATACTCCTGGTGAGGTGAGTGTTCATTTGTTGATTTCTTGTGCTTCCAGTGATTTGTTGTGCTCGCAGTTCTATAGATATCACAAAGTAGACTTTTGTCCAATTTTCCACCTGCTTCTTGTAAAAGTCCAATCATCTCTCAAATTTCAGATCGAAGGCGGCCTGTACACAGCAGCTGCAAACCTGTTATCGTGTTGTTGTCTTGTTACCTTAGCTCCACAGCAACAACACACTAACATGAGAGTCACAGAGATGAGTCCATGTCACACATTTCTGCAGCACGGTGCAGCGGAAGGCATGGATCTTTCCATGGGAGGAAGCCGCAGCTGTGTCTGGCCGTCGACCACTATGTGGTGCGTTTGGCGCGATCAACGGCGCTACACTCGTATACTCAGCGTGAAAAATGACCACTGGTTCAGAGCGGCTAATCGTTAAACACCTGAAAAAAATTGCATGACACACAGGGGGGGATCTGTAAGAATCAAAGGACTATGTACAGTTCCACCCACAGATTTATAACGAAGAACTACATCCTGAAAAGATGCAAAGATGGCATTTTGCCATTTCAATGGGCATACTTGCTAAAAAATGTCTTCTATTTTCCAGATTTACTTCAAGATTATCCAGCTCATTGGTTACATAGATTGTTTCTCCCACTCAGCCCATGGACTTTAAATTATGAGGGCTTCAGAGATTTTTTAGTTGCTTTTCCCTGCTCAAGGATAGGGCTCAGGATTGAAATTCAATACCTTGGAGGCATTGACTGAATTTCCACAATACCATCAAGTATCAAAAAATATCTTTTGATTCAATAACAAAATGGGACTTCAGCAGTTGACCTGCAAATTAAGCAAACATAAAAAATGTAACATGGGGCCTGGGGGAACGTAAGATACAGTTTGTATGTAGTTGTTGTTCTTTTGAAGAACTGCTGAGTGATGGAAAGGTTTTGAGTATGCAGCAGTGAGTATTACACACTTATTTGCAACTGTTCATTTTGCACTGAAAACTATTAGCACAATCCACTGAATCATTTTATTATACAAAGAATGTAGGGGTAGAAGCGCTTCATGGACTCAAAAAATAGGGGTTAGAGGTGCTGTTGGATAGGGATACATTTGGACGTAAAAGGACAAGAAATTTCCAAGAAACTCTCTTTAAACAGTTAAAAATGCCTGTCTGGCATGGTCATGTAAGAGCAATAAAAACTAAACTCCAACACGTTTCAGCTTCAGACCTTCATCAGGGAGTCAAACCCTTCAACTCACTAAAGAACTGAAAGATGACATCTTAATTTAAATCATATACAGTTCAGTAAATAGTAATGCTTGATTCATCGACTGAATGAAAATTGGCAACTATTTTTGTTGTATTGTTTCAAGCAAAATATAAAATGTTTCTTGGTTCCAGCAGCTTGAATATCAGGATTTGCCTCTTTTCTTTTTCTCATTTTCAAGATGTGATTTTGGACTCGGAAAAAATGCGATGAGCATTTTTCACAATTTTTTTTTTTTTTTGACAATTTATAGAATAAATGATTAATAAATTAATTGTTAAAACAATCAGCATGTTAGGTTTATATTGATTTACATTTTCTAGACAATAAGCTGCTTTGAGTCTATCAAAATGTATGGGAGCTGATAAACAAAAACAAT